>JAKUCA010000047.1:0-35213 GCA_030567025.1 Geotrichum europaeum
AAAAATGACGTATATTCGAGATAACAAGCATTAAAATGGCTTGTATGTATACACATATAAAAATGCAATGGTCTGTATCTTTAAACTTTGCCTATCAATCTCTCAAAAAAGACTAAATATATATATATATTAAATATTAAGCAAAATTCTCATTGAGATTTGTATTTAATCTGATAATATATTGTGCAGTTGAAAATCAGGCGTTCAATCATTCAAGACCAATTTCATCATTCTTTTTTTTTAAAAAAAAAAAAAAAAAAATGATTTTCTTCTACTGAAAAAAATAGATTATAAATTTATATCAGCTTCCGTTATTTTAAAGATGGAACAACTCTTTGAAATAAGAGTAAATCGCAAAAGCGCACCTGGTGGGAGAGTTCCTTTTTCGTGTTTGCCAGGGAAAAAAAAAATGAATAACAAAAGCTTAACTAGTTGATCACTACCTTATATTAACATTTTTCATATTACAATTCACATCAACATATTTGTAAAAAAAAAAAAAAAAAAAAAACCAGTTTGCTATTTATGAAAACGTAAAAATTGACCAATATTTTGTCAGGTGTAATCTATCAATGCTAATAATATACTGTAAAAAAAAAATGTATGCAAATATCTCGGTCTATCATGCAATAAGTTATACCTCTCAGATAGAGGTGTGTGGCCCGAAAAAAAAAAAGAATATGCAACTACAGGTTTTAGGGCGAAACATCGGTGCTGCTCTCTGGCAGGACAAACTCGTATGGCAACTTGATCTCGTCGGAACCAAAATCCTGAGAGTCCGCCACTTCGGCAAGCGGTTTTGTGGGGGATGAACCCACTGAAGTAGCACTCTCAGGTGAGGATATGTCAACCGCAGAAGAAGGTGGTGGTGGTGGTAAAGAGGTACTGATGTTGTTGTTGTCGTCTGTCGCTCCTGTCTCTTGAGATGAGACTTCCACAATGGTAGTGGAAGGTAACGGTGATGAATTAACACCATTATTGCCTGATACGCTAGAGTTTGAAAGGGGCATTTTACCGCCATTATTTAATGGCACTGGAAAATAGATTTTGTTAAGAGCATTGTCAGTTGCGTTAGACTCGGGTGAGGAAACCTCAACAATTGGGGTGATATTTCCAGACAGCGGCGACGAACCAATGGCCACTACATTGGATGCTGGAATCGTAGTACTTTCCGTAGCACCAGTTTCCTGTCTAGCAGTAGATTCGGCACTGTCAGCCAAGATTTTGCCGTTGGAAGCACTGGCACATTCCTTAGATCCAGCAGTAGTCGTGGCGTCCGCATGGTTTGCTGGGGATGAAGCAACGTCAATTGGGTTAGCCGAATATACTTGAGCTTCCTGAGACGTAGCTTCCTCTTGTCTGATAGGTGAGGTTGATCCTTCTAACCCCCCAGTAGGCACGTTGGGCTTGTCTTCATGCCTACTGCTGAGATCGTCTTGCTCAACCATGCTTTGCATCAGCTCACCACTCGTCATGAAACCTTGAAGTTGCAGCTTCGATTTCGCATCGGCGTCAGAGCTGTTGCTGTTATCTGGTTTGATAGCCACATCACCAATTCTTAGCAAAGACTTTTTCTTTATTTCATCCTTTTTCTCAGCTTGAACCAGATCATCAAAATCAATATCGCTAAAGCCGTCTTCATTGCTGTTCTCTGCATTACCGGCTTTGTTTTTTGTGCTGTTATTATTCAGATGGTTTGCGATCCGCAACCGTTTGCTTGGATACGCATCTAAAAGATCATCATCACTGTCATTGTCCCGTTTTTCCATGGCATCTACGACGCGGTCTGCCAGCACTTCAAACTGCACTCGTCGTATCACCTCCAGCACGGCCTGATCGGGCCCTGATCCTGTTTGCACGCGGGCGGCCACGCGACTGGATCCGCCCCGGCCACCGCCGTCGTGACATAGCACAATGCGCCCATCCAGCACGCCATTAAGTGCAGGTAGGCCCGGAACCATCATCATGCGGCGGCCAGTAACACTCCATTGCGCTAGCAGTCGACTCATAACTACAACAGCAAATCCGTACTCCTGGGCAGCTCGTTTCATTTCAACTAATACCCGCGCAGCCATCCGTACCGGCACGCCGCGCATCAAATGCCCAAAATCGTCAATCACCACAAGCCGCGTGCCTTGGCTAAGGTGTAAGTTGTTTTTCCACCAGTGGGTAAAAAGCACAAGAAGCTGGGAGACTCCATCCACACACATGTGGCCTAACTGTCGCCACGTCCGCTCTGGTGCATTTAGTCGGCGTTGCTCATGTTGCTGTTGAATCTTTTGTTGTGAAGACTGATGTTCAGGGCTTGCAGACAGGTCTTTAGCGCCGTTGGTCTGGCCCAGCGGCAATGACGCGGCGCGGCCTCGCGTTGTGAGCCAAAGCACGCGATTACCCGTCATGAGACACTGTGACGTAAGATCCAGGGCAACGCCTGTCTTCCCCGTCCCGGGGGCCCCACAAATTTCGTGGATCGTCCCGTTCCGCACGCTAAACAGGCTGTTTAACGCTGGACTGTGCGTTGGAATCGGCGCGGACTGGCTGCCGCCATTACTTGCCGCGTGGTAGGATGACGGTGGTTGCGACGCGGATGAATGAAGCTCGAGAATCGCCTGCGAAAGCGTGATTGAACTTTGCGTATATTGCATGAATAGTTTTATTCAGAAAAGTATCGAAAAATGGTGTTCTTGAACGTGTATTGTTCGAAGAAATGCGCGTAGTGATTTTTAAAAAAAAAAAGTGGTTATTTGAAAAAAAAAAAAAAAAAAAAATCGTGATGTCTGTATTTAGATTAATAGGCAAGGGCTTAATAAAAATATCATGAACAAATCGAGAAATTGTAAAAAAATATATCTTTCCAAAATAACACTTTATGAGTCGTCAAAATCCCAACTTCACGATCGTGGTGAGCTGAACTCTTGACAAATTTACTGATTTCAGATCTGAGTTGATTTTTCAATGTTTGGAGTCTTTTTTTTTTTGTTCCAAACTGAGCTAATGACACAAGTCTCATTTCGAAAGTACAAGCTGTTCTTCACTTATGAATACTCGATTTTCTTATGCAACTTAATCCAATACTCTATAACCACAGGAACATATATATCAACAGGTAAGAATTGACATGTAAAACTTTTTTGATTCTTTAATAAATACAATTCAATCATATTACAATTACATCTAAACACAATTCTAACTTTTTTACCTTTTGCGAAAATAAAAAACTCATATCATATCTTGCATCGACTCAATAAAAAATTAAAACGACTTCCTTCAGCTTAGTTGGCATCGGGAAGCTCGACATCACCCTCGGCATCCTTCTTGTTAGCCTGAGCAGCCTCGCGAGCGGCCTTGTCAGCAGCAAGCTTCTCAGCCATCTTGCGGTGGGCCTCAGCCTCCTGCTTGGCCTGTCTCGCCTGCTTCTCCTCCTCAATCTTGGAAAGGTATCTGCCGCGAATCAGGTTACCAGTGGAAGTAAGTTCCTCGTACTTAGCAATGTACTGGGCCTTGGTAGCATCCTCACCCTCATCATACAGCCAGTTCTCGGCAGCCTCGAGCTTCTCCATAAGTCTAGCCTTCTCGTCATCGCTGGCGAAAGAAGCGTACTCACCATCGAGCTTGCCTCTGATATCGTAAATGTACTCCTCAAGGGTGTTCTTACGGTCCTCGGTATCAGCAACAAGCTTATCCTCAGCAGTGAGCTCATTCTCCTTCTCAACAAGCTTGTTCTTGGTAGCATCGTCAAGGCCACTATGACCGTGAACAATGTCCAAAGTATCCTTCTTAACCCACTTCTTGACAGTTCTGTACTGGGGTTCGGGCTCCTCTTCACCCTCCTTCTTCTCCTGAGGAATCTCCTCCTCAACCTCAACCTCCTCGGCAGTGTAGGCAGACTCAACAGTGTAAAGACCGCTGGGATCGTGTCTCAACTTAATCTTAACAGCAACAGCCTCGCCGTTCTCAGAAGGACGAACACCCTTGACGGTCCACTTACCGACCCAGGAGTCGACACCCTTCTCGAGCTTCTCGGGGTTGGTGTATCTGGCCTCAAGATCAAAGTCCTCAGAGCGGAAGAGAGTGATAACCTTGGTGTTGGGGAAAGAGCCGCCCTCGGGGAAAACCTCAAGCTCGGAAACATCCTCACCCTCAACAGGGGCCCAAGAGTAGGTGACGCTGTGAAGGTTAACGTCCTCAAACTTGAAGGGTCTGACACGGAGGGTGGGAGAGTGGATGGCACAGATGAAAGCAGCACCACGGGCAATAGCCTCATCCTGGTTAAGGGTGAAAGACAGAGTTCTGCCGAAAATCTCACCGAGCTTGGTCTTAACAGCAGGGATACGGGAAGTACCACCAATGACCTCAACGGAGTCAAGATCCTCGGGCTTAACACCAGCAGCAGTGAAAGCTCTCTCAACAGTAGCGGACATGCTGTTAACAAAGTCCTCAATGTAAATCTCGAGCTCATCACGCTTCATAGAAGAAGAGACATCAATGTCTTCCATAACAGACTCGACGTTAAAGGGAGCAGTGGTGTTGGCGGATAGAATCTTCTTAAGCTTCTCGGCCTGGGTGAGGACACGAGAGAAAGCCTTGGGGTTGGTTCTAATGTCAATCTTGTACTTCTCGACGAAAATTTCAGCGAAGTGGTTGGCAATGGCGTAGTCAACATCACGACCACCGAAGTTTCTCTCGTAGGCAGTACTCAAGATCTTGAGCTCACCCTTCTTGAAAGCACCAATAGAAACAGTGAAGTCAGAGTGACCAATATCAACAAAGGCAACAAGCTTGGGCTTATCCTCAGGGAGCTCGCTGTTCTTGAAGACACCGTAGCCAACAGCAGCGGCAGTAACGTCATTGACAATTCTGACAGGGTTGAGGCCAGCAATGATAGCGGCATCAGCAGCAGCGCGGCGCTGGACATCCGAGTACCAGGCAGGGACAGCAATAGCAACATCAACAACGTTACCACCCTTAAGTTCGTTCTTGGTGACGGTTTTGAGCTTGTTGAGGTACATGGCAGCCAATTGAACAGAGGTGAACTCCTCCTGCTTACCCTGGAATCTGACCTTGACACCGGCCTCGCCGTTAACATCAGTGAGGTTAGCAGTGACAAACTTCTTCTCAATCTCGAAGTTGGGATCGTTGGCCTTAAGACCGAGAATGCGTTTCAGCGAACCAACAGTGTTCTTTAAGTTGGAGATTTCTTGACTCTTAGCGGCCTCACCAATGAATCTGCTTTTAAGACCGAAAGCAACGAGGGAAGGGGTGGATCTGTTGGAAACCTCGTTGACAATAACATCGATACCACGGTTACGGGCAACCTGTAATAAAATGTATTAGTTAATTGATTCTCTGAAAAATCGCATCGAGAACAAAGAAATACTTACGCCAATAACTGAGCTGTAGTTACCGAAATCAATACCGAATGGGACACTCATTTTAGACGGTTATATGTGTATTTGAAGGCGAAAAAGGGTTGAGATTTTTCGAACAAAAGGGTGGGATAGAAAAAGAGAAGTTTTGTTGAAGGCAAATAAAAGTAATAAAATTTTTTTTCCGCCAGGGGATATTTGGGAATTAAGTAAATATAGGAACGATAGTAGTGAAATGTATGGGCAATGACGAATAATGGGAATTTTTCAGGTGCCCTTTCGCCTATTTATAAAGTGGCATGAAGTTAATATAAAATTTAGCCCTTACCCTCTATGAAATTTAGAATATTCCAGTGGTTTCCAATGGAAGAAAAGGCCAAAATTGCTAAACAACAATGAGTTAAAAAGCAACTTAATATGTCTGGCCGCTCATGAATTTGTGACGTATCCCCGGGGGTCTCCTGACTGCTAACAGCCCGACAGCCAGCATGATAGTAGCCCAGACATTGAACAGAATAGTTTCAACTTGCAAAAATTACAATTGTGTTGTTCAATTACGTTTACACTAATTATGGTACATGAAAATGGAATGAAAACCAAGGGGAAAACAATCATAAATTACAGAAGCGATATATCAGTGGTGAACCATTACATATTATTATAAGTTTGTATACATAACATTTACAAAGATGACTGAATAATAGTAATCAGGGAGTTCCAACCTGGCGAGTTGACTAACAGATTAATGTTGTCAGGGACCTGGCCAGTAGCAACTGTCGCCAGAACACGCTCCTCATCTTCAGACAAAATGCTCAATGTATGAATATAGTTCAGTAGATGAAAGTCAGAAAGTGCCTGCTGCAGATTATGAGGTGTGGTGTTGAAAGATGATCTTGTAATACCAAGCTGGCTGGCAAGCTTTGAAATATCCTGGGAAGTACCAAAGTTTGCCCTATTTTCAATGGGAAATTTAGTGCTGCTGGAAAACAGACACGACTCTGTTTCGGGAAAGCCGTGAGTAAGTGTAACAAGGAGATACTCCACAGGAAAGGCTGGCTTAGCATTTTCCTGGACTTTTCTTTTGTACTCGTTGATCTTGGAGTAAAAAATATCAGGAACATATCGCGTTTTGCTGGGCTCCTTTATTCTCATTACTGAAGGATTAACAGAAGGCTCAATTAGGTCTGCCTTAACCATAGCTTCTGCCGAGGTTGACACCTGAAACGTGGAAATATCAATGTTCTTTTCAACATTACC
This sequence comes from Geotrichum europaeum, assembly GCA_030567025.1. NCBI lineage: Eukaryota > Fungi > Ascomycota > Dipodascomycetes > Dipodascales > Dipodascaceae > Geotrichum > Geotrichum europaeum. The sequence goes on from JAKUCA010000047.1 coordinate 6,624, forward strand.
TGAAATAACACAGGTGACAAACTTAGAAGAAAATTGACCAGTGATACTCCATTTAGAGGGATTGGGATTTCTTCGCTGCAGTTCCGCAGCAAAGCAGATTTCCAAAGAAGACAAAAAATAAGAGTCAATATGTCTCTTACAAATGACAGAACCTGTACCCTCACCAGCGTCGAGCAAATCAGTGAAAATAACACCAACTTTTTGTAGACCACAAAGGCTTGCCATCTTGTCAACATCCTTTTCTTCATTCCAGGGTAAAGACAAAGTAACACCATCCCGGTCATCCTGTTGTGGAGGCTCATAAATCGCTTCAACGACTGCCTTGATTCCTAACGGGACGCCTTCGTACTGGTCATACCGACCGTACAAGTATCCAATTCTCTGCTCACCGGTTTGACGCCAAGAATTAATAAACGTGTCTACAATTGATGATGAACTGAACTCAACATGATCGACCAGTCTAAAATTTTGTTGCTGAAGAGTGATAGCTGAAGGCTGACACTTGGAACAGATTCCGTCAGGCCAGGCGGGATGCCCACTAGGGCATTTCTTGGCCACCGTGTAGTCAGGTTCATCCAGCGGAGCCATGTAAGATGAACCCTGTTGCTTATTAGCCTGTGTATCCAGCTTTCGCAGATATGTATGAAACGATAAGTGCTTAATTTTGTGCTCCTCTTGATAGCCAGGATCATATGGTTCTAATGGCATGCAATACTCACACATGCCTTTAGCACCATGTTTGCACATTTTGTTATCTCTAGGCCGCTGAATCTTGCCGTCAAGCTTTTCCAGCTTATCATCGACGGGTGACTGTTTGACGGTTCTAAAGATCTCTTTTGCAGAGATACCGCCGGTGATAGGAACAGTGGCCTCAACAGGCTTGTCAGCTGGCTCAGGAGTGGAGAGATTTCCAATAGTAGCAAATAAAAGATCGCCATGCTTTAAGCCAAGCTCTTGCACAGTCTTTCCAACAAATTTCGAAATAGAATGGCCTTTAAATGAGGGGGAATCAGCCAAATAAAATGTCTCGACATCATAGCCTGGCAAAAACGAACCGAACTAGAGTAACACAATGTTAGAATCGCCACCAAAATACGGATGATAAAATCAATAGATTTCACACATACCTGTTGCAAAGCGACAGAAAAGTCGTCAGAGGGCTCTACATTTGTTTTGAAGGTACCTTCCTTGCATCTAAACCGGAGAATCTATGAATTGAGGAGATTAGTATGAGAAACGAGAAAATATATATTCTGCTCGTTTGGATCGTCTTACCATGGCTGTTTCGAGTGTCCAATTGACTGGAAAATTGAATCTTGGAAAATAAGAAAAAAATAAAGAAGGTCCTAACCAAAAAATGGATATATTGGAAAACGCGTTTTGCCACTGAAAGAGATCAATGGTGATATAATATTGCTACTTGGTGAAGTATGTCTGTGCAGGTAAAAGGAAGGAAATCAAAGCACCACGAACTTTTGCTGGAGCAGAGAGGCGAAACTTCAAACTTGAACAGCTTACGTAAATATACCTGCAATCAAAAGTTTTGTTGACACTAAGCACTAAGTTCTAAATGTAATTCAAGTTTTGTAAAAAAAAAGAATGATATAAGAGTATAAACATGGAAAGGAGGTAAAGTAAAATTTATTCAAATCGTGCTCACTTGTTTAATACTAGACTTTATTTCATAACACACGCAGTTCGTAAATCTATAAAAGCTTTTGCTTGAGGATTTCGATCTCAACATTTTTATATCATGGAATGACTTGGACTTATTTTTATACAACAGACTAAGTGCTAAATATGATGACTAACTTTAACTATTAATGTTAGTAATACAATCTTTTTTTCACAACTGAAAAAACCCGAAATCAAACCTCAACGTGTCAATCGAAAGAAAAAAAAAGTTCTTCATTGTTTCTACTTTTCTTTTTTACTTGCTCCAAGTTCCTTCTCCATCCCCCATTCAAGCACAGAGAACATCTGTCACCTGAAAACAACAATGGCACAGTCAATTTCTGTTTACACACCTTTAGCCTACGTTTTTGTTGTCATTACGGCGTTGATTATTTTTTCGTCGGTACACAGACGACGGAAGATTGGTATGTGTGGGCTCCAAATAAGCTTAGTTAGCGAAGTGCTCTCTGTTCGTGATTGTGGCAAAATGATATTAACACATCGATCCTTTGTTTGATCTTGATAATTTTTAGCGTCGCTTTATTCTACTGAGCCGATTTTTAACACGAATTTTGCGCGTGACAACTACTTTGCGTTAAAGAACCTCCCGAAGAGCCCCCCAGAGAAGATTCTTAAGGCTGCGCTACTTAGATGGGCCAGTGAAGATGTTCGCAAGCTTCTCAAGCTAAAAACCTCAAAGGAGATTCTCTCAACCTTGCATCAGCGCGGATCTGTCGGTGACAACACTTGGACCAAGTTTCTTACCCAGGAGAAGCAGGTCGAGCTTGAGCTCAACACAATTGCGCAGGAAGCTAATGAGCTCAAGGCTGAATGGGCCAACACTTTGTTCCAGACTGCTCAGGAGATTGCATTAAACCAGGGACTTAGAAAGAGATTGGTAGAAACTCAGAAGCTAAAGGAGGACTATCAGGAACAGTTTGATAAGGTGCAAAAGAGAACCCTGGAGGAGCTCACGAAATAGAAACCTATTGAACCGCGTTTATTTAATCCTTGAAAAATATGGGAAATCAAATACCTAAAGTACCGCCCCATGCACCCTACTTTCCTATATTTGTAAGAAGGATACTTTAAGTTAATACATTTGTTTTAATCAACAATCAAAATGCTTTCATTACTGATAATTAATTCTATACAACTCAGGTATAAAGAGAGATCAAATGTAAAAAAAAAAAAAAAAAAAGAAAAAAAAAGAAAAGAGAAAAATGTAGTTGTAATTTTCATCACATTTACTCCTTTCTGCCCTTCTTTTTGCCAACAACCTTGAAAGACACGTTCCATCCATCGTTAACAGGCTTGGAAGTAGTTTGAGCCTTCTGTAAGATATCGCTCCATGAGGTGTTGCTAGAAATCTCGTTGTCGGCAGACTTGCGTCTCTTGATGAACTCATCAGCAAATCTGCGGCCGTCCATGGTAGTGGAGCTTGAGTAGATGGTCTCTGCAATGATCTCCTTAGACTCTGAACTAGCAGGCAAAGAAAAAAGCATAGAAAGAAGCTCGGTCTGGTTCACGCCGCTGTGAAGATCCTGAAGAGAGCTCTTGCACCAATTCAAGAAGTCTTCACTGGCAGCAGAAAGCTTGCTGTTGACAGCAGAGACGGATCTGACAGAAGTCTCAACCTTCTTTACAACCGGGGCAGCCGAAATAATAGCGGCAGCAGTAGGGGCAGGAGTAGCACCAGAACCAACTTTCTTACCACCAGGTCCAACAGTCGTCCAAGCACCACCAGAGGTGGTGGTAGAAGAGGCAGCGCTAGTAACAGCAGGAGTAGAAGAGGTAGAAGAGGCAACGCGGAAACTAGAAGAACCAGAAGCAGCCAGATCAGCATACTTTCTAACATTAGTGCTAGCGGCAGTAGCACCACGCTTGCGGGCAGCCTCCTCTTCCTCCTTTTGGATTTGAGCTAACGTCTTCTTGGGGGCAGCAGATGCGACACCCACAGTAGCCCAAGTTGCACCAGAGGGAAGGGCAGGAGCATTAGAAGGAGTGGAGGATCTCGAAGCCTGAATGATAGAAGCGGCAAGTTGCTGCTGCTGCTGTTGAGCTTTGCGAGTCCTAAGTTCAGCAGCTTCCATCTCTTGAATCTCCTTGATAGAGGGAGCCCTGGACTTCACAGGTTCTTTCTTAGCCCAAGGAGCCAAAACAGGAGTAATGGCCTTAGGAGATTGAACGGGTGCAAGCTCAGGATCATCTTTAACAGTGACAGTGTCCAAGGCAAGCGTCACCTCCTCAACAGGCTTCTCAACCTTAGTTACAAGAGAAGCCTTAGCAACAACAGGAGTAGGCTGGTCAGGAACTGAAGCGGACTTCTTACTAGACTTGGTCTTAGACTTTTTGGTAGGAGCGGGCTCAGGAGCAACAAAAGGTTCAGGAACAACTGGCTCAGCATTTTGAACGACAGGCTGGGCAGACTCAACAGGCAGCTTAACAGGCTTGACCTCATTAACAGGGGATTTGAAAGGAGGCTGAATAGCAGAAGAAACAACTGGGGAAGGTTCAGAAACAAGAAGTTCATCGTCATTCACCAAAAGATCCTTGGAGGATTGAGGGACTGAAGATTCAGAATCCTCAAGCTCACTGAGAATAGATCTCTTGGGAGCAGAATTTTCAACTTGAGGAAAGTTGAGTTCAGTAGCGCTGGGAACTCTTTTAGGGGTGTGGGGAATCGATCCGGGGGCTCTAGGCTGCCAGACATCGTTATTGAGATGGTTAAGACTAATCTGGGATCCAGAAAGACCTCCAGAAAGACCGCCAGGGCCACCAAATTCAAAAGGACTTTGCCCTAGAGAAGACATGGGCTGAGGCTGAGCCCAGTGAGACATAGGGGACATGGGTGTAGTAATAGGAGACATTGAGCCCCAACCCGAGTTTTGCTGTTGGAGTTGAATGGCAGCATACTGCTGGAGTTGTTGACGGCGCATGGTTTCACGCTGTCTTTGTAACAACTCCTCCTGTAAACGCTGGCTGTCGTCAAAGTAGCCAGAACGAGAGGAACCAGGCAGGGGAACGAGGAATGGTTCAAAAAAGTTGTTCACCTTGGTCATAAAGTCCTTGAGAGTGTAAAATTCTGATTCATCGACTCGGCGAATAAGCAAAAATTCTTGGAGCCACTTGTTGACATACCATTCTTGCATTCTGATACCATTAAATGGGCCTTGCTCGGCGCCAGAAGGGTCCTTGTAAATCCAGTTTATGTTATCGGGACCAATCAAAGTAGGCACAGGACTGGAAATTCCCGGTGGAGGGGGAGTGCTGGCATGAAACCCTATACCGCTATTGAACAAATCCGATTTGGGTAGGATGCCATTACTCTTGAAAACAGACTCCGAATTGGAAGCCAAAGCGGTGGCAGCATTGCCAAATGGACTCCATGAAGAAGTAGTAACTCCAGGAAGCACAATGGATGAAGAGGGTGAATGAGTGATGTTCTCTGACTGAGAAATCGATTTGGTCTGTGAAAATCCGTTATCCTTGTGAATATCGGACAAAGAGGGTTTGGCAGACAGCAAACGATCAGCAAAAACGCTGGTGTTGCCGGTAATGTTTCCACTGATACTGCTCTGATTACTGTGGGTATTGTCTCCAGCTTTGCCAGATTCATTACTAGCCGAACCATCCCCATTTTGAGATTCTTGGGATTGCTGCAAAGTAGGATCTAGAACCGCTGGCTGATTTGGAAGAATCGAGTGAAAGAGATCGTTCTTCTGCTCAATTGAGGGCTTGATAAGATTGTTGCGTTTCATGTCTTCCCAGATGGAGAGCATTTCTTCTACAGAATAATTTCTACCACCATTGTTCTCCAATAGAGCGTATTCCGCCTCTTTACTATCAGTTTCTGGTTGCTCTAAACTGAGCTCTTTGGTGTCGTCTCCCCATCTGGATGAAGTATTGAAAGATGAATTTTTGCTAGAGTTGGCGGATCCGAATAACTGAGATCTTTTTAGATTCGGAGATCCAATTGACGACCCGATGGTTGAACGGCCGCTAGTGTTTGTAGATCTAGAAATGCTAGAAGCAGCAGCGTTGGCAAAAGACATGGTGTTGTTGTTGCTGTTGTATTGATTGTAGGATGATCCAGTTCCAGCAGCAATTCCCGACCAAGGAACCTTTCCACCTCTGATGATTGGAGAGGCTTGAGAAATAATAGGGCTGGCGCTATTGTTATTGCGGTGAGTATCGTTCGCTTTGGTAGCGGAAGGTACAGGCTTCGGACGCATCCTAAAAAAGAAACAGATTGATGTTAGTATGGCAGAAAATAGGGAATCAACATGTGGATGGATCATGTGAAAACGGATGGTTTAGCAAATCAGGCGAAACGCGTGAAGTTTCTAAGCAAGAATGCGATTAAAAAACAGCAAAATAGCCCAATCGACTAAACTTTTCAAATGCTTTCCGCACAGTGTTCTTAACATATTAGGCTTATAACGATCGTGACAATTATCACCTAAGAGAATATCCAGGAATCAAAACAAGTGGGAAAAATCAGGAACATACCATTCGGGGCCAAAGGACATAGAAGTAGAATTAGACATTGTATATAGTTGAAAATCTAAAATCGAACTAGAATAAGAAGTTGACGAATGAGGTCAAAGGGCAGGTATTTACAAATGAAATCTTTGCGAGATGGTTGGTTGAATCAGACACAAATGTTGATGTGGAATATGAAAGAGAGAAGAAAAAAAGAGAAAAAAAAAGTTGAAATTTTTAATTTTCTTATGAGACGTTGTGTACAACAAACTCTAGCCCAAAACTGGGGAGTGCATTCTGGAATTCTGTGTGAAAAATCAAGCAGCCGGGTAACCATTTTCTCCCAGATTTTCTCCATACACACAGTAAGCATAGGATAGAGAGTGGGCTGGTTCCTTGACCTTTGCAGACAAGAAACAAATTGCCACCAGAATAGCTCCTGCAAGTAAATAAAATATGACAGATACGTAGCCGAACTTTTTAAAACTTAAATGCTGATAAGATGTGGAAAAGAAAATCAAGAGATAAAACACTTTGGTACTTTGTTTGTCGAAGGTTTTAACATCACGAAGCCCATTGAATGCGCATTGACACTTATTACATGACATTTAAAATATAAGCCTTGTGCGCAGAGCCCCATAACTTAACTTGAACCTAAAAGTCTCTTGACATTAGATAAATCAATTTATAGAGATGAAATGATTGAATCATTACTTTGGTATTAATGGACAAGAAGTGGACGTTGTCACAAAAGAGTGATACAGTGGCAATATAGACCGGTTTTATAACTGCAACCACCAGCTGCCGTAGTACAAAAACATATTTTTCTACAAAAAAAACTAATAGCATCAATCAAAACTCCGGGCTTGAAAATAAAAGTAGTATCTAATAATAAGAAACTGGGTTTTCCTGCTGGGCACAATATTGTAATTTTGGTGAATAGATCGGGCAAGTTTAAGTTTCTATGACCATGATTTACGTGAAAATTCGGGCAATAATTGTCATCAAAACCTGGTGTCAATAAATAAATCCTCTAAATTAGAATTACTGCTAGCTAGATATATTCCCCCCAGAGACTCAATTGCAAGACCACATGCACCAGCCCTGACAAGCATATATACAGCCTGTCTCCATCTTTAACTAGATCCCCATTCTCTTCTCGAGCTCCGCATGGAAGTTGGACTTTACGTCGGTATCAGAAAGACCAGGGTAAATCTCCTCCCACGAAACAGAGGTAGACTTGTTTCTGAGAATATCTTCGTGGATCGTAGAAGGACCTCCCACCAAGCCAGGAATCATATTTGTCGCCTTGACAACCTCCAATTCCATAGTGCGGCGAATAGGTTCGCCGGGACCATAGTTGCGACGATAACCTTCCATCTTCAAATTAAATTGTGTTTCTTCCCACTTCTCTAAACGAGATTGTAAAGGATGCCTGTCGTTTAGGTTGGAAGCCATTGATAGCGGACCATTGTTTCTCAGACTATCGTGGAGAGCAGGCACGCTCGGGGCGCCACTGCCGTAACTAGTGGTGTTGACTTTGCATGGGGCAGAGTTTTCTGGGATAATACGAAGAGACTTGAAAAGTGTTAGAATAAGACTTCATGTGAGAAGAAAGCGTACAACATACCATTGTGTGTGTGCTAAGTGTAGTGTGATTGCGATCTGTATTGTGCAATTATAATAGTGAAAGTAGAAGTGGATGTTGAGAGAGAAAGTGGTTGAAAGGTTTGAGAAATCTTGAAGGGGGCAAAATTTGGCTTTAAGTCACATGACTTTTCAAATACTGACAAGTTTTAATTAATAACTACCCAACACATATAGGAATCGTCTGAAGGGACATCGTCAGAAGGGACTTGTAGAAAATAGATACTAGCGTTATCATACAAATTATGAGTACTTCTAGATATTTACATGATTACCTGAACGAAATACTGTCAACGTTTCCAGCCAGCAAAGAAACAATGTTCTCCTCCATGCGGGCAGAGACGTTCTCTTCCAAGTGCTTCTTGGGGTCCTGCTTACCTACATATCTAGTTTTCAATTGCTCCTTAGTAAGTTCTTGCTCTTCCTTGACTCTGTCGGTATATTGCTCAGCAAGCTTTACCATCTGTTGAACGGCTTGCAAGTTTTCGCTGTCGTGCTTGGAATAATCCTTGATTTCCAATCCCGATGCCCAGGTGCTCTTGTGCAGATTAAGAAGCATGTTCTCCTCCAAGGGAGTTTTCTTGTAGTCAATGTTAATGGAATAATAATGGCGGTTAAGACCATGAATCAAAGCCTGGATAGACGGCTTGTTGAGGTGTCCCAAGTTAGAAGTAGTCTGTCTGGGCTCTTGGCCTCTCATGGCTTGGTTGGTGCTAATCAATCTAAAAGCATCAATGACAACCTTGCCCTTGACAGATTGTATCGGGTCAATAACAACAGCAACAGATCTAGAGTCGAGCTGCTCGAAAGATTGCTGGGTGTTAACATCGACGGAAGAGAGCCAGCATCCAAAACCAGGATGCGAGTGGTACCAACCAACGACAGTTTGATCTCTGCCTGTTTGCTTTAACATATCCATCATTCTAGTCTGGAAAACATCATCAACAGCTTCTACACTGACACCAGTACCGCTCTGGGGCATGGCAAACACATCAATAACATGAACGGTGAACTCATCAACAAATTCTCCAAGCATGAGGCCCATCTAAAAAATCTTTTGTTAGTGTATCTCCAAAAAAAGAACAAACTAGCATTCAAATTGTCTACTTACGACTTCCATAGGGACACCAGCACGACCATGCTTAAGCATCTTCAAAAGAGCCAGCGAGGAGATGTAAACAGTCTCTGAGTTATCAACAATGGGGGTATCCTAATAATAATGGCATGGTTAGTGAACAGACGGTTCAAGATAATATTGCCTGCTAATACTTACCACACTGGTGTGGCCACCAAGGTGAGCGCCCATTCTGCGTTGTAAATTGTTCATTTTTTAAAATAAATAGATTGATTGAATGAGAAAAAATTGATATTAAAGACAAGAAGATAGCTTGACCGAGATATCAAGTAGAAAGAGTTGATGGAAGTAAGAAGTGTATGTGGAAAGGAAAAAAAAGTGTGGCAATGAGAAAGTTTTTGGAGGTTGTTTGGATTTCTAGATTTCGTGTTGACTGGCAAAATCGAAAATGCCCAAAAAATTCGTCGGGCTTCAGTTAGACTTTTCTTCAAGATTTCACTAATTCAAGTACTGTTTCACCTAGAGGACGTCTACGATGATAAAAGCATTCCAAGCGACAAAACTTAGAGTGCCTATTAGGTTATCTACTGGGAGAACTATTTCTAGCAAATCTGGGAGCCTTCCCGACAAGGCAGAGGTTTTTAAGAAATGTATGTTAGCATTGCACATTCCACCAGTTTTTAATCAAAGCTTATTGCTAATAGCATCATCCAGTCAACTTCCCTAGAGCAACTCATTCTGTTAGATCTTTGAATTTACTAGAATCCTCAGCCATTAATGACATTGTTTTCAATGGATGGGTCGACAGAAAGGCAAAGAAAGTTGGCAAAGGGTTGGTTTTTGGAAGATTGCGTGATATTAATGGTGATACAATCCAGCTAGTCGACAGCAACGAGCCTTCTCTTATTAGATCTCTCAAACAGGAGAGCGCTATTACTGTTAAAGGAAACATTGAAGAACAGGTCAAACCTGATGGTACTAAGTCTTTAGATTTGCAAGTCAAGGAAATTCAAGTTTTGAACGAATCAAGTGTGGTCGGATCCCAGCTTACTACTGGAGACACCAAAGAATGGCCGCCGCAGTACCGCTACTTGCAACTACGACAAACCGAATTTCAGCAAAGACTTCAGCGGCGTGCTAAGATAATGTCGGTGTGTCGTTCTACTCTTGATAACCTTAACTTCACAGAGATTGAGACTCCTTTACTGTTCAAATCGACACCTGAAGGTGCAAGAGAGTTCCTTGTTCCTACTAGAAAGAAGAATCTTATGTACGCTCTGCCGCAAAGTCCACAACAGTACAAGCAGCTATTGATGGCTTCCGGTGTTCACCGTTACTACCAGATCGCTAGGTGCTTTAGAGATGAAGACTTGAGGGCCGACAGACAGCCTGAATTCACTCAACTTGATCTCGAGATGAGCTTTGCCAACAAGGAAGATGTTCAAAAAGTTGTGCAAAAGGTTGTCCAGACCGTCTGGAAGGAGGTAGTGGGTCAACGTTTTTACACCTTTGAGAAAAATGGGCAACTTCGCCAAATTACCGAGGAAGAATCTTTCACGGAGTTATCGTACGATGATGCCATTTCCAGGTTTGGTATAGATAAGCCGGACTTGAGATCATCTCTAGAGATTTTTAATGCCTCTTCTTATGCCACTTCAGTTGAAAATACCGATTTTCCTATTTTTGAGCTTCTTGTTTTAAGAGACGGCCTGAAGAAGGATGGCTTACTGAAGGCTGTTTCAAATTCTAATGACTACAGCTCTCGGATTCCAACAGTTATTTCTATCAAGTCTGAGACAGATCTTTCTTTGTGGCACGAAAAATTGAAATCTCGAGTCCAGTTCTTTGATCTTGCAGGTCTCAACCAAGCTTTAGATCTCAAGGTTGGTGATATTGTTCTAGCTAGTGACAGGAGACTGAAGAATTATGAAAACCCAACTCCTCTCGGAAAAGCGCGACAAATTGCAATTAGCGAGACTTTTTCTAAAGGTCTCTATGTCAGAGATGTAACCGAAGGATCTGACCCAATGACGTCTCAAGATTTTGTGGGTACATGGGTGACTGACTTTCCATTATTTAACCCAGTAGAACTTGAGTCACTGGACGACCGCAAATACCCGACATACGTGGATGGCAAGTTTGTGTCCACACATCATCCTTTTACCATGGCCAAACTGGAAGACTATGAACACCTTAAGGAGGATCCCTTGCAAGTTCGAGGCCAACACTACGATCTCGTTGTTAATGGCGTGGAACTCGGAGGTGGTAGCACCCGTGTTCACGATGTTGAGTTGCAGCAGTACATTTTTGAAAAGATTTTACAAATTCCGAATCCTGATATTTTGTTTGGACATCTGTTGACCGCATTTTCTACTGGATGTCCCCCTCATGCTGGCCTGGCAATCGGCTTTGATCGTATGACTGCAATGCTGTCTAGAACAGAATCTATTCGTGATGTCATTGCATTCCCAAAAACTATTACCGGAGCCGACCCCATGATTGGAAGCCCAAGCAAGTCAACTGTAAATCAACTCAAGGATTACCACATTAGAGTAATTTAATAGCTTCCTGTTTTTAGTTTTCCAGATTCCAGATATTTCTACATATAAATTTTGTAAATAATAGTCAAGTATAGACAAATTTTTGAAAACTCCGTTGGAATCGGTAAATTTCTGGTATGTCCGACATCAAGACATGACTCTGGGCTTTTCCGAAGGTCATTAGAATGATGGCAAAATGCCTTTTTATCATCCAAATGGCGGGCTACCATTTGCTGAAGTCTAGGGTCAAGACTCTTTTGTGAAGGTTTTGACATGTAACAAACTCACTTTACCGCGGATTTGCCGGTGGGACTTAATTTACCGTCGGTAAATTCCGCGGTATTGATATTAACTTGATATTGAAACAATGGCTGCTCGAGTCCTTATCAAAAATGAACCCTCGAGGCCAACTCCAATCAAAGAAATATAAATACTGAATCAACTTTCTCGAAAATGTAACTTCAACTTCTTTTTTCTTTCTTCGTTAGCAAACTAAAACTTATATTCTTATATTAAACTCTTTTTTACAAGTCAATTGTCTCAGAATCAAGCTCACAATGACTTCTCTCAAAGCTACTCCGATTGAATCGGCACCTTTTGGTGCTGTTATCACCCTCCCCGAGGGTGTCACTGATCCCTCCACATTGAATGATAACGATTTTGATGAGTTGAAGAAAATTCTTCTCACTCATTTGGTCATTGTTATTCCAAACCAGGAAAATCTTCCAGCCTCTTCTCAGTATCACTTGACCAGAAGATTTGACCCTACATGCGAGGGTGCTTATGGCCATGCTAAGGAATTTAGGCATGAAAAGAGTGTTCTCAGACGGGACGGCAAATCTGTTCCTTCTCAGCCACAGGTTCAAATTCTTGGCCAAGGTACTTTCAAGAATCACGCTGGTTTAGAAAATGTTACTCTTAGACATCCTGTCCATGATGATTTCCACAAAGACGTTCTCTCTCAAGAAGAGCAGGACGCTGGATATACCAGATTCTACAGATGGCATATTGATTCTGCCCTTTACGGCCTTTCTCCCCCTTTTTGTACGACCCTGCTTGGTATTGATGTTCCTCCTACCACCAAGACTCAGAAGATCAGATATGAGGATACTAAAGAAGAAATTGAAATTTCTCAAGCTGGCACCGCATTTCTTTCTGGTGCTATTGCCTTTGATTTGCTTTCTGAAGAGGACAAAGAGATCGCTCTTGGAACTACTGTTGAATATGCTCCCCACCCTTACATCTTTATCTCCCCAGCCAGAGCTACTTCTGATGGCCTTACTATGGTCAGCGAGGGTAAGGAAACTCCTTTAGACCAGCTTCCTGAGTGGGAAGAGAGCAAGGTTAAGAAGCTTCCCATGGTTTGGACAAACCCCATTACTGGCAAGCACCACTTGCAGGTGCACGGCTGCTGTATCAGAAGACTACACAGATTTGACGGTACAGTCGTCGAGCTCGAGGAAGCCAGAAAAGAAATTCACAGGCTGATGAGACCTGCTATTGCTCCCAAAAACATCTACGTCCATAACTGGAACAAAGGTGATTTGGCAATCTTCTATAACCAGGGTGTTCTCCACAGTGTTACTGGTCATTTTGCTAAAGGTGAGAAGCGTCTGATGCATCAGTGCAATATTGCGAGTGGTGTTGATCCCGTCACTATCCGTTAAATCCATTCAGTTTAATTGTTTTTCTTTTCTTTATATTTTATGTTTATGTAATTGATGTTAATGAAGCTGTTATTTGATTTGAATTTTATTTTTTCAAAACAATAAAAAAGTTTTGAAATTGGCCTTTTTTTTTTTTACAAGCACAAGGTGGATCTATTTAAAAACCAGAGATTAATAAATTAGAAACCAATTATCTAAGGCAAAAACTAGCATGACAAAAAACCAAAATTCCAATTTATTCAAACGTTTAAATACTATATATATTGTGTTTTCAAACCCCAGAATTGATTTGAGGTCCGTAACAATGAGCTTAATTTCTATGCAATGATTCTATTTAAATAATACCCTATGGTATATGCAAATGATTGTGGTCTATATATAAAAATGCAAAAAAGTAGTTTTTCTCAGGTATTTTAAACCCGAACAAGCTGGAATCCTGATCTGTAGACTCTACACAAGAACAGGAAAATGCAACCAAAAGCCATAGGAACACCGCAGAAGACAGCAAGCATGTGGTAGTTATCGCTGTTGGGTCCCATAACAAGACCAGCTAATGGGATGGACAGAAGCATAAAGCTACCCATACAGAGGAAGCACATACCATATCTGACACCAAGTCTTGTAATATCCGTAGTCAGCTCGGGAATGATAAAAGGGGGAAAAGAGCCGATTGCTCCAGAGAAAAAACCATAGAAAAGCGCAAACAGAACGATAGATGGTTCGGATGTGATACTAATCCAAGAAAACAGCAAGATCACACAACAAAGGGCGGTGAAACTGGTGCATGTCAAGGGCCCCATTAAGCGAGCCATGAGAAAAGTGGAAAGACGACCAAAAAATGAAGTGCATCCCAGAAATGGAATAATGTAAGTTACGATGGTCTTCGAGGCATTGATGTGAATAGCAAAAGACTGTAAGTAGGCATAGGGAGCAAGAACTCCAAAAAAGCAAGCGGTTATACCAATAACAAAGAAAATGAAAACCGGATCACGAAGAGCTGAATAATCAACCCAAGACTCAAGCGCAAAAAACTTGCCTTTGCTTTTTTCTCTGATTTCCTTTCTAACTTCTCTGGAAAGACGATCTCTCATTAGGGTTAGAATAAGCAACAAACAAAAAAGGTCGATAAAAGCTAGCACACGAATAGACCACTGAAAGCCGATTCGCTTTAGCATGTTGTTGGCAGCCAGAGGGAAAATAGTACCACCAAGACCACCTCCACTTGTCATAATACTAATGACCATAAGTCTTCTCTTCTGGAAATAGGTAGAAGCACAAGAAATGCAAGGTCCAAAAAGAGTACCCATGCCCAAACCGATACCAAAACCTTGAGCAAGGAGAAGCTGGTAAAATTCAGTGCACTGAGCAACCATCATAAATGAGAAAAAGGTCAAAACGGTAGAAAAGGTGATGAGATGATAGAAATATCCAATGTCAAATAATCTACCAGACAGAGTACCACCGAGGAGCAAGAAAGCGGACTGAATGGAACTAATCCAGCCCATTTTGAAAGCCGAGACACCTGGCAAAAGCTCTTGTTTGTAATAAGTTTGAAAGGCACCAAATGAAGTAACTAAACCCCATGTCACAAAAACTGCAAAAAAGCCACCAACAACTTGCAGCCACGCTCTGAATCCACCATCTGGAAAGTATGTAGGGTCGTTATGATATTTGCTAGACTCAATAGACTCCTTATCTTCAAGGTCTATGCTGAGAGTATCCTCAGGCTCAGTTTCAAACTTTTCGGTTGACATAATGCTGATAAGTATTTTCAAACGAATGACAAAACTCTTTTAAATAGAAAATGCTGGTAAACAAGACGAAGTTACTTTTTTTTTTGGAGAAATAAAGAAAAACGGCGTCTCATGGGAATTTATATAAATTATTATGGCTATTGATGGAATATTTGAAGTCATATTTTGAAGGCTACTCGGAACAACTATGAGCAAGTAACTACCTACATGAAAATTTTTTTGTCTACTTGGCTGGTCAATCACAAACACAGCATGGCATGGGATGGCATTTACGGCTAACTTCGGATAAATTTGTATGAAATGCCACAACAACACAACTTTTGAGTTGGCATCCGAGGAAAAACGAAAAACTAAGTTGCCATCTCATGAGAACTAATAAGAAATTTTGAAATGATGATGACACCATTTTTATTATTAGCACAGAGAACTTGGAGGTTTAAACTTCTAAAGTTTTAGTTTCGTGTTAATCAAATTTGTTCTTAATGTTGAAAATATGCAGTGGAAAGCTAGACGCAAAAAAAAACCCAAGTAAAAACTCCCAAACAAAGACTTGTTATTTAAAACTTAATATTCTATATTACAAGCTTTAAGTCTTCGGTTATTGAAAACGTCTTTGAAAGAGGACGCGCAAACAAAAGTTGAATTGAATTATAAGAACAGATTCTCGGCTATTGGAGTTTCAGAGTACAACCCAACTGTCTCCGAGGATGAGGAAATCCCCGGAATTGTGGCATTAATACCTATCGCAAAACGCTCTTCCGGAACTATTAGTATTTTTTTTTCTCGGGTAGGAGATAGGCTGAAGTTGCTGATTTTTTTTTTCTATGCACGGCTTTCGGTAATCGGAATGCCTTCAAATTTTTGAAAATCAGGAGCCAACTTGTTTATGTGTAGAAGGTTAGTCATGATCCCTATATACCCTTAATCAAAATAGTTTTTTTTTCTTCCCTTTAACTGTTTTAAAGATTCATCAAGTTGCCCGCCATTGTTTAATTGCCAAAATGCTAAACTATAATTTCAAGATGAATTTTAGATCAGTAAATTTGTCAGACATGAAGGTAAGTCAAAAAAAAAGTCCATTAAAAAAATCATTTATTAAATCTTATTGTTTTTTTGGATATCAAAAGATTGGTTAGCTGATAAAGCGACTAATATTACAACTTTCCCTAATCAAGAAAGGGATATGAACCAGTTGATAAGTGCGATGTAAGGAAAGAACCCTGAAAAAAGTCAGTTATTGTCGGCTACAATTCATAACCGAAAACTGAGCATTCATGCTTTGTTTGACTTATGCAAAACCGAGAAAGATATGGGCTGAGATAAATGATATTCGGGTATTGAACCAGGAACATCTGGTTATGCAACGTTGCTTTGTTTCTGAGAGGCCAAAAGTACAATCTTTCTCGGTTAATAACCATTTCGGGTATCCATACGTTTTTTTTTTTAATTGAAAAGATACATGTACAAATCCCGTTGTCAAACACTGTAGCCGAGTAAAACGTGTAGCCCTACACATGATAGCCGAACTCTTTTATAGGATGGTCTAAGTCAACAACTTATTTTAAGCAATAACCGAGAAACAGCTTTGGAACCAAAATCAGCCAATCAACGAAATTTTGTTATGACCCAGGAAAGAATTCCAATAGCTGATTCAAAAAAAAAAATTTTGCAGCGGCTAGCTTTAAAGATTACAATTTATTGGATGTAGATAAAATTTAAGTAAATTTTTCTACAACCTAAAAAGATAAGTAACAAAAAGGCAAAAGTAATATAACGAAGAATTATTTTTTCAAGTATCGTCTCCATCAGACCGACAAAGTAACTTTCTCAACACTGTACTAGAAGTTTCAAGTATTGGTGGCCCCTAAATTCCCAGCAGTAAAACACGATGCTAAAAAAAAAACTAGAAACACATATTCTTACATTAAGAAAAAATATTAACAAAAATTAGCTCCAAAAATCAGCTTGGATTAAGCGAACCATGGGTAAAGAAGGTGCAGTAAAAAAACTTGACCATCACGCCAAGATTTTTTTTCAGTATCAAGAAAACATTGGAGATCAAGCTCCAAATATTGCATGAAAAAGTTTGTGATCATCACCATTAATAGAAAAAAAAAACTTTTTTAAAAAACCATTCATGTATGTAGTTTCTGGCACTACCAAAAACTTTAATATCTATTTATTTATTCCTATTATTATTAATTACCGACAAAAAAAAGAGACTTGTGGGGGTATGGCTATGGGTGGCTTTTTTTTCAAGGCACTAAGATTTAAGAAATATGGAAATTTAGCATGAGCCGCCGGGTCATCTAGATAACCCGATAAGCTATTTCAAACGAGCACACTTTTTATCGTCATCAGGTACTACAAATATTTATGGAGAATTCTAGATTTAAATTGCCGTTTTTGCCCAGCTTCTTTTCTTTACAGCAGAAATCTCATTTCGTAGTCTGGCCACAGCTGGATCCTTTGTGTAAATGTTGGTAATGAGTCGGTGAGAACTTAAAGTTCAGCATGAATTTATCTTTAATTTTAGCGCGGGGCCTCGCTGTCCAACTGCAATTAACCTCACATGGATCTTGCATTTAACAAACATAAAAGATTATTAATGATTAAATTTTTTCTTTTTGTTTAGGTGAAATTTCACACATGAATTCAAAACGACAACTGCAGCAGATAGTTTTGGAATATGAGCTCTAGTTAATATCTTTTTTTTCTTCCTTTATTTTTTTTCTTCAAAAAATGGGGTTTAATCGTATCACATATTAACTACAGAAACAAACAGACAAATTTAAAATGTAAATGTAGTTAGAAAACATTTTAGTTATAACTGATGTAATCTTTAAACGTTATAGCTTATAAGCTGAGGGTAAATAATGAATACCGCTCTGAGGAGGATGGACAGCATCATCATGAACACTGACATTTTCAAGGTAAAATTTTGACGGCTTATAACAGCAAGCTCAAAAGCTGAAAAAGTACAGTGCGGACTATATCAAGATATGAATGGCCTAAAAATAACAAAAAAAAAAACGGGAGAACGCGTTAAATGCTACTCTTCTACTCAGAGTAAGCTGTACGGTAAGGGGTATCCTGATCCACTGAAAGTCTTTATGATGACCGCACCTCGCCATACCCTGAGTAAGCTGCTCCAGATTTGCATAGACCTCAGCGTCCTTGGAAGTTATTTAAAAAAAATTATTGTCGAGAGAAGTCACTACAATAAATGTGGCCAACTAAGGACAGTTGATTACAAGCTGAAGAATTGTGCTCTACATCCTACAGAGTGTAGATGGTTAAAAAGAATTTTCGGAAACTTGATTTCCAGGTTCTCGTTGATACTAAAAAGTATTGCAGTCAAGTTCTTAGACTTTTTACCGCACCTTCTTTGCTGATGGCTCGCTTAATTAGAGCAGCTTGTTGAGGTTTTGCTGTGCGTCAATCTCTGGTATTGAGCTACCCGGTGTTATGTATCTAAGATTTCTCTCAGTAATAAGAACTCTCCATAGAGAATTCAGCGCCGTGAAATGTCGAAACCTCTTATACGCGCTTAGAGAGTTACTCCGTCAGTCTCATTGAGTTAAATATTGCAGATATATGTCTTTCCTTTATATTTTTTTGTTATTTTTTATTTCGTCACGTAACTTCTAGATATTAAAACAATGAACAGAGTTTTTTTCTATTTACATCATAATGAGCTAATAAATTGACTTCATGGCTCTCGGGATAATTTGCTGTCACCGTCTAAATAATTAAGTTGCATATCTCCAAACGGGCATTGAAGCTTAGCACAATGATGTTGTCAGGTTTATGAGAGGCTAGAAAAAACAAGAATTTAGCATGAATGTGTAACAATTATGTTGCTGCCTAGGCTTGGACTGTTGTTAGCAAGTTATGGTTGCAAATATGCATGTTCAGTTTTAAGAGCTTGACATGACATGTATTACAACAGTTTAGTTTCCGAAGTTTGACCGTAGAAAGAATTCAGCTTGATATTCTATAATCAAGTCTGTAAATATTTTTTTTGCTTTAAACCACGGCAAAAACAAATCCGCCTGTAGCTTTTTTATATAGTTATATATGCATTGCCCATAAGTAAATGTCGGGTTCCGTTTGAAAGGCGACAGTTCTCTTTACAGCTTGAAGTCTGATTGAGTGAATAGTCTTCATACTTTCACTATAGATTATTCCTAAAAATGATATTTCGCTAAAAGATCGAGCTGAGATGGTGTAAATTTAGCATCAAGCGTATCAAAAGCATGAAAAGTAAGAGACCCTCAGAGACGAGATAAATATTGAAATTAAAATTATCGATTACTTAACGCACATAGAAAGTCGTTGTATTTCTAAGGTATTTTAGATTAGTATCCTCAATTCTGGGTTTTGTCGGTTATTTGTGAAAAGTATGTGCGCAAGAAATGAAAAACAAAACCGATTTTTGGCTCCCCTGAAATTGCATGCAGGATATGGTCGCTAAGCTTTTTTTTTGGAAGAAATTGCCAGCATTTAGAATTAACGCAACGGTATTCTGATATCTTTTTTTGTGTGACGCTACTACGGCTTATCATGTTACAAGCCATAATGCTACAGATCGTAATGCAGTAATGAGGTTTTTTTTTGAAAGGCTACTGTAGCTTCAACCTCTAGCAAAACTATTTGTGAAAAAGACCTATTCATGTAAGTATTAAATTTGGTGCTTGAAAACGACGGGAGTTGGCTGTGCCGACTTCTCGCAGCAGTAGGGGCCCCGCATAGACCAAAATATTTTGAGGTGTTTGTACAAACATGGCAACAATGATCAAGCCTAAATATGCTTATAAGCTTATGGACTGGGAGGTTTACAAGTCCTTAAAATTAATTTAGTTTTCGACCATCAAGCCAATGGGAATCACAATTAAGCCCACTTCCATGGCATAACTGGCAATTAGACGTGTCGCTTGTTAAGTAGCGTTTTTTTAGTTATTCAGTAGCACTATGCAAAAAAAAAAAGTAAAAAGCTGCGGGATTTTTAAAACCTCCAGAAAAAGGGCTACTGAAAGCCAACAGCCTAAAGTTTTTAATGCCAGCTTCATGGCGTGTTAAAAAAAACACAAAATGTGCGTCGAGACCGGTTTGTATTGTCTTAGATTAACATAACTGACAAAATGCAACATTGATTTTGCAGCGATTTATAAATTTACAGAGCTTTAAAAGCAAAAAAAAAAAGAGTTTGTCAAAATTCAAGTAGTTATCAAGCAGATAGCTCAAATTCTAAACCTAAAAGGTAATTTCATTAAAATAGAAAAAGCACGTCCCCTGAAAGCCCAAACCTGTGATACCTATTGCACCGGCCAAATGTTTGCCCCATCAATTGAGCTATATTGCGTGAATACACCGAAGACTTTTAGATAATTAGAGGACCGCATAATGCACAAATAAATATGAATGATATTAGCTAACTAAGAAAAGAAAAAAAAGAAACAAAATCACATCAAACGATGATGATAGTTGATGCAATATGACATCAAAACTTTTTGACAGAGGTCTGTGCGAACCTGATATATTGCCAAGCTACTTTTTTTTTGTTTATTTTTTTCATCCTACTGGAAAAAGAAGTTGCTGCTTGTGTTAGTTCGTTGAGCTACATTCTTTTTTTCTCAGGTGAAAAATTTCAATTAGCAGTTGAAAACTAAGGACTAACTGTTTACTAAAGAGATTTCTTTTTTTGCTAATTTTCATTAAAACCAGACTTTCTCTTACAAGTACACCCTGGCTATAATTTTGGCAACAGTTGAGCTTCAT
Organism: Geotrichum europaeum; assembly: GCA_030567025.1. Classification (NCBI taxonomy): domain Eukaryota; kingdom Fungi; phylum Ascomycota; class Dipodascomycetes; order Dipodascales; family Dipodascaceae; genus Geotrichum; species Geotrichum europaeum. The sequence goes on from JAKUCA010000047.1 coordinate 27,247, forward strand.
ACTCTGTTTAAAACTAGATTGAGCATTACAGAAATGTGAAACTAAAAGATGTATAGCGTTCAAGCTTTTTTGAGCAATGAAGAGGTTCAGATTTAGCTGGGTCTACACTGAAAAATCATAATTTATAACAAAATATCTATATTGTATCACAAATAGAAAATGGAGAAAAAAAAGTAGTGATGTGTTGTATAGATATTATTCGGGTAGTAAACATGGGTCGAATTAACAGAGGCAAAAAAAATTTGGCTGTTTTTTTTTTTTTGTAGTTATTCTCTTTGCCATTACACTGGCCTATGTGCTTTTAAAAATTGTAGAATGCGGGGATACTAGCAGTATCATCAATGAAAACCGGCGTTATTTACAGCAGAACAAAGAACAAAGATCCTAAATATCTTGTGCATTATGATAATTGATAGACTCAAGCTATCGTATTTCTTTCTATTTGGTCCTGATATACATTTCCATTATGAATAACGGTACCCTTTATGTACTTACGCTGCATCTGAAAACCATAGAGATGGATAAATAGAATAAAATCAGTTGAAACTCAAGTAGAAGTAAGATATCTTTTCAAAATCGGGTTCTCGAGAAATTAGTTACAACTCCCATTGTCACATATCAAGCAAATTCGTTTTTTTTTTTTTTTTTTTTTTTTGGGCTTCCGATCTCTCATTCAGGACATTGTGGGGAAGACCGACCAGAAAGTGTTGGTAGTTAGAAAATAGGAAAATGCAACCCAGGTTTACTCAACTTTCAATCATAGTAATACGATGTGTAACTTCTATTATTTGTCAAATGTTTTAAAGAGGTTCCAAAACCTAAAGTTTTGTAAAGAGAAAAAAAAAATAGAGAAAAACATTAATCATATGAGTTGACGATGATAGTGCCGACATTGGATAGGCCGGAGCTCATACAGTGTAAGTTATTTTGTTATGCGCGCAATGAAACAAGCTCTTTTTGCTTTACTGAAAACACAAAATGAATTAAAAATTAAATAAATAAATTAAAAGAGTCTGGTTAAACAGGGACATGAACGTCATAATACTACTCTGAGAAGGTTCTGATCACCAATCTACTATCCGTAGTTGACACGCATGCATATCAAATATCACTCTGTCCTTCATTTTGACTTATATATTGAAATTGAATATAGTAATTGCAATCATATTCAATTTCTATCTTTTCTCTGTTGCTGCTTTTTCCACTACTCCTTGTAATTCTCCGACTGGAGGCCGACTACATCAGGTTTACTATTCACAATCGGTTGAGCTCATGTATCCATGGCCTCATGTTTTTTTTTTTTTCCCTTTTTTGTAGCAAATTACCCTGTTTGTTTAATCCGCCGCCAGCAGAACCCAGAAAAGGAAAAAAAAAAAAAATACTAAATGTAAATGGATGGACGTGGCCACAGAAGCCATACGATACTAACTATCCTGAGAAGCAATTATCTAGCTATTGATACTGTGACTAAATACAAGAAAAAAATAAGCTCGACAACAACGACATCGGAATTTCCACGTCGGAGTTCTTTTCGATGATTCCCCGGAACGCTTCTCAGATTGACGGGTGTAGATTTAATAAATTAAGACTTTTTGGACGCTGGCATCTGCCAACAACCATATCCAGTAATGACTCTACATCCAGCGACAATCCATTAGTAGTCATCATTGTATTGAGGAGGAAAAAAAAATGATTCTTATTCCCTAAATGTTTTTAAACCTAACGTCTGATTAGGTCTCGTGCCTCGAGTATTGTACAGTGTCAATCACTTACATCAACGTTTATTGTCATTTTTCTCTTTGGTAAGCTTGAATAACGTTCCACTTTTACAGCATTTCCAGGCTTTCCACATAGTACACGTATGTCAATTGCGGGATTGTATCACAAAACCTGGAAGGGAGAGAAATTATGTATGTTTTTGGTAGCGAGTGCCATACAACCTGACAACCGTTAACAAAATACGGTTTTTAACCGCGTTTTCAACTCAAAAGCACTGGCACTTGCAGAACGGAATTAGCGGAAACTATCAGACAGATAAAAAAATATATATATATATCCTAAAAACAATTGACTTTTCTTTTATGACGTACTTTAAAAATTTCATTATCTAACAAAAGTTTCACACGGGAAAGTGTCGGCATCGACAGGGGCCCATTTGATAGGTATGGTTTTTCTTATAATAAAACATCAGGAGTAATATTTGAGGGCATATTTATGCGTATGGCATGTATGTTAGTCTGCAAATTTAACGCTGCAGAGAGAGAGAAAAAAAAAGCACTCAATAAAACATGGGCGCAATTTTAACACATGCCCTGTTTATGGATTCTACTAATGAATTTTGTTGGCACTGATGAGTAGTTACCAGTTAAAATTCTAGGTTTGTGCACACCCCAGGTTGTTCAAACCTGGTTACAATAATTTGAATCAGAAAAGCGACAACAGAATTACTTGAGTATCCTGACAAGTGTTTGTTTATAATAGCAGCTATTGCAAAAAAAATAATGACGTCTTAGTGACGCAAAATCACAGTCCGTGTCATGATTTCGCCTCTACTCGTTATCTTTTCAAGCTGTCAGTAATACGATACGTTATCATTGTCATAACGAAGGTAGATGTTAAGTCTCCACACTGCAGCTGCTAGGGTATTGCTCGTGACCTTCTGATATAATGGATCCCAAATATCCCACAATACCCACAAGAAATATATATATATAAAAAAGGCGCTTCACAAGTCTTCACAAAAGTAGGATAAGTTAGTATCAAAAAAAAAAAAAAGTCATTGTAATTCAAAATGTCTTGTGTCTAAAAAGGGTAATGATGGACCACAAAAAAAAAAAGATTTTTGTGCGATTGTTGAAGTGTCACGCTACCACGCTAATTGATTTTCCATAAGTAGAGTACAAAACTCCTCAATCACAGTAAACTTTTAAAACTGAATATACAAATACAAGTATCACACCTTAAAGCTTGTCATAATATTTGTGAAATAGATGGGGGTTTCCGTTCACAGAAGCCTATTGAATAAGCCAAATAATCTATAAGCATGCCTGTCGAAATATAGGCTCTACTTATGGAGAACGGATTCTGGGAACAGGAGTTGAGGAGAAAAAAAGAGATACTGATACTGTACACTTGAGGAGAAAAACCTCGCGTACATGTACTATTCCTGATGCCCCCACACAATACTCATCAGTTGCAGAACTTATATATTTCAAAGTTGTTTCTAGACCAGGCTCCCAAGTTCGCCTAATAGCTTGCAGCTATAAAATCAAGCTTCGTCATCGCTTCTTCCAAATCTTTCTAAAAAAAAACAGTTCTTCTGCTTTCTGGACAATTATTCTTAGCATGGATTTTGCTATGCACGTGGAGGCTTGAGGATTGAAGGGCTTTGAGTTGAGGGGGTGCTGAGAAATGGGCATTTAGATAATAATGTGCGATTAGAAATATACAAATAACTGAATAGAACCAAGAAAGCACCTTTATTATTAATTTGAGTTAGACATAAGTACGCGGTAGATAGTTAAGAGCAAACTGAAAAAAAACGACCCTGGCAAATAGATGTAGCTTGTCTGAAATGACCCCAAAATCTGTTTCGTTTCACTCTACCAAAGAGAAACTGTCAATACTAGCTAAAACAGTATAAGCCGTTGATCATGTAGCAGGACCAGTTTAGCCGACAACATCGAGAGCATAGATCTTGTAAGAATAGAAGTCGGGTAAGTTGCAACTGGCACCAAGCCAACCTCTGTATGCTGTAACAGCTAATCAAAGTGAATTTGTGCAATGTAGTTTGTGAGCAAAACTTTTGGGTCCTTTTTTTTTTTTTTTAAGAGAAAAAAGAGCCTTTTTCAACTGAGTTCCCATTCTACATCTTGAACCAACACAGTGGACAAAATCCCACATTGCGTCTCTCCAATGTCAATTTTAATACCACCAGCATCACAGTGTTGAAATAGTGCAGACTCTCCGGATTTCTGTATGCCACAATTGCCTGTTCTCTGAGAAAATGAGACCAGAAAACTAAAAGCTTTAGAATAGCCGCGCCCTGGTGATGACAAGGTAGTTCGCCATCCGTGTCTCTGAGTCGGAGGTATATTTAGCCCTAACCCTTAAAATTTCACGCACTTTCAAACACTAATTCCCTTCTTTTCATCTAAAGGCAGGGCGGCATTCTTACAAAAAAAAAAAAATAATAAGATTTCATAGCACCTAGGACGACAATGGCATCCTACGAAGGTAAAGTTGTGTGTTTGCGAAACAGCAAAGGTTTTTTTCTTTCATTGCCATGCCGAGTTCTAATGAGATTTATTCGTTTTTATTTCTGCAGATGATCATAACATTAGCAACGCCAGCACTAGCAGTGGCGTTGGTAGTCGCGGTGGCGGCAACGGGCGACCAGGCCGACATAACCAAACACTAGCCCAGCAGCCCGATCTTGCCGCATTTTTCTCTATGGAAAACGAAACCACCAATACCACCAATAGCGAGTTCGGGACTAGCGCCAATGGCGGTCTAAGCATGTTTGGCGCAATGATCAACTCTCTCCAGAACCTTGAAGACTCGCCACTTGCGCAACAGCTTTTGGAACAGCTTGAGCATGAAGACCCAACCGGCGCCGCTAGTAAAAACAATGGCGTTCCCCAAGAATATCTTGACAGTCTTGAGCGCTATTCAAAGAAGCGGCTGCTCCCTGAAGATAGTTGCGCTATTTGCACAAACCGCTATCTTGACGACGCCTACCCACTCGTCGTCGAGCTGCCGTGTCAAGGACGCCATCGGTTCGATCTTGAGTGCATTGGGCCCTGGCTCAAGTTACACGCGACATGTCCTCTGTGTCGGCAAAACCTGTTGGAGAAGAAGAAACAAGCAGTGGCTGAGGATGATGATGAGGAGGAATGGGACGATACTTACGGCTGATTATATAATTTGTGTTGATAAACTTAGATCAGCAAGAGATGACGTTTTTCTCTGCTCTTTTTTAGATTTCACTAGAGCAGCAAAACAACAAAAAGATAGCGGAAGTTATCCTAAACCTCTATGTTCATGCATTCCGAGAGCAACTTTAATTTTTTGCTACTGCACTACATGCAAGTTTCTTTGCTGTTTTGCTACTAAAGAAAAAAAAGAAATTCCAAACTTAATTTTTTATAAAAAAAAAGCTAGAGTTATTTCGTGAGTCCATTAATGAATCTGCCTAAACGACACAACGGTCGGATCCTTATTATTTTTTTGTCGCTTTTTTAAAAAAAATAAAATAACCAGTACGTGATTTAATTTTTATAAAAAAAAAAAAAGAAAGAAAGAAAAAAAAAGGATTCATCTCATTTGCCGGCTCGCCGCTGGAATTCGGCAAAGTACAGGAAGGGCTCTCAGAACCAACAGCAGCGCTGGCAGCCAAAAAAAAAAAAAAAAGCCAATGATAGAATTGTAAAACTGATGAACAGAGAGGCATTTATGATACCGGTCGTATTGCCCCTGTTACACCCCCTCAGACACAATTGCTAGATGCTGGTTTTCTCAGTTCTTGGATGTCAACTCCTGATTCTGATTTTTCAGTGACATAGAAACTCCCTCTCGGCAATGGTTCCATGATCTTCAAGTTGCGCTCTTGGGTGTTTGTAAAGCTTTGTTCTTAAAAAAGGGCCTTCCTTTGATGATTCATGAGTCGCCTTTGCCAATGTTATTTTAGTGTTTCTGTTGTGCCTTTGTGGTACCAGCACAACTTTGCTACTGGCAAACTTTCCAACAATTCTTTTCAGATAAACTACACACACTCCAACATTATAAAAAGAAATTCCAAAAAAAAAAAAAAAAATCTCAACTTTTTTTACTTACCCCTATCGTAATTAGAATCTATATCATCTCAAATCCGACTAGAGAATATAAATACTAGTATGTTTCTCTCCTTCTTCGATTTTTCTCTCTTTCTATATCAATATAATAATTATCACAACTACATAGCTTACACAAAACGCTACAACATCTGCATTAATCTTTAATATATCATCATCATCATGGCTACCGCTCAGAAACAACTCTTTCGCTTTGCTCCTACCGACAAGTTTGACCACCTGCTTTCCCGCAACAGTGCTTGGTCAGAGCGCATGACCTTTTCGCGTCCTTCTCTTTTCCCCACCAACGGAAAGGGCCAGTCGCCTCAGGTGCTCTGGATTGGCTGCTCGGACTCGCGGGTCAGCGATTCATGCCTTGACCTGCTTCCCGGTGAGGTTTTTGTTCATCGCAACATTGCCAACGTGCTTCCCAACAATGACTTGTCCTCGCTGGCCGTGCTTCAATATGCTGTTCAGGTGCTCAAGGTCAAGCACATTGTCGTCTGTGGCCACTACGACTGTGGTGGCGTTCACGCTTCCCTTGGCAACAAGAAGCTTGGTCTCATTGACACCTGGCTCAAGTCTATCCGTGATGTCAAGGCCCTCCACAAGAAGGAGCTTGATTTGATCGAGGATCCCAAGCTTAAGGCCAACCGTCTTTCCGAGCTCAACTGCATTGCCCAGGTCTACAATTTGCTTCACAATGACCTGGTCATGGAGGCAGTTAATAATGGCGATCTCGAGGTTCACGGTGTGATGTACGATGTTGCCTCAGGTCTGCTCAACGAGGTGGAGATTCCTGAGGATGACGACAACTTGCAGTACTACGTTGCCTAACGAGCTTATTAGTATATCTGTAAATCTTAATGAATGTAATGAATTAGAAAAATAAAGCGCCAATAGAAGTTTGAAATTTAATAATAATAATAATAAAACAGGAACAAAGTGCATTTAATTGTACACGCTCATCTTTAAAGCAACTATGAGATTTGAGAGTAGCATCACCAGGGGTAAAGCGTGATTTGAAATATGCGACAATTTGAGACTTAGATTTGACAAGGTGAAACAAAAAGAGGGTCCATAAGTCAAACTGCTCCCGGAGAATAGACCAGGAATTACCACGCAGGGTTCACTATTTATCATTACTCATACAGCCTGACACTTCTTTTTTTTTTTCTCATGTACCTGAAAATCAGATAAAAGACTTGCTCTGTCAAAATATAATTCTTGTTTGATTAGTTTTTTTTTTTATGTATATATGGTTTATATTAGTTATCATAATTATTTTTTCATTATTATAATTTTTTTAATTTATTCTTTTGGTAGCAGTGATAATTAGCACAAAAAAAAAAGACGCAACTTGCTTTTAGACTATTGGCATTGTTATCGAGGGTGAACCTGATTTTGAGTAGTAGTTGTTGTTGTTGTTGTTGTGATTGCAGTTTCGATAGTTGCTTGGTTTGTGTATACAGAAGGCAACGGAACTAATTTTAAAATAAAAATAAAAATTTGAACTTGTACACCTACGCACATGTTTTTAAGTGCATATGGTTGCTATTCTTGATGGGCAACCAACTTTCTCAAAAACAAATAGAAAACATTGGATAATCTTAGATCTTCGTTCCATAGAATCTTATTGTCAATTATGTAATGGATTATGTGGTTCTAAACCTTTTTTTTTTTGAGCCGCACAACAATCATCTTGGCGGTTGCGACTGTATATTTACATGGTAGTGCTTGTATGTGTATATCTTTTCCGCAATTTTAAATCACCCGAAAACAGTAGTATTGTCTTAGTTTAGCAATTTATGTGCACACAATTCTCAACAAAAATTTATTCTCAAATGGGGGGTTCCAAAGGAAAAAAAAAAAAAAAAAAAAAAAAGGCCCTGGATTTGAATGGAGTCCCTGCAATTGACATAAAACTGGAATTTTTTCCACTACTATATATACACCTCACTGTTGTTTGTATATAGTTAGAAAGGCCAGCAACAATAGCAACAAAACTCAGGGACATGATCTGACCAGAGATACTGACCTACGCCATTAAAGGCATACTGGCACTGTGCCTCATTTACCCTCAAAAACCAAAAAAAAAAAAAAAAAAAAAAATGGGCGGTTTTTTGGCCGGGTAAA
>JAKUCA010000048.1:0-34674 GCA_030567025.1 Geotrichum europaeum
TTTTTTTTTTTTTTTTTTTTTTTTTTTTTTTTTTTATTTTTTTTTTTTTTTTTTTCTTTTTTTTTTTTTTTTTTTTTTTAAATTTTATTTTTTTTATTTTTTTTTTTATTAATTAATTAGAATATTTTTTCCCTTTTTTTTTATTGGAAAAAAAAAAAAAAAAAAAAAAAAAAAAAAAAAATAGGAAAGCGAATTATGAACAACAAAAGTTCGGCCCTCCCCCTTTTTTTTTTTTAAATCATTTCCTATCACACAAAATTAATTTTTAATAATAGTAATAATAATATCAATTTAATTGTGAATGATTTTTCACCAATGTTGTGAAAGTAGGTCTAAAATAGATTGGTTTCCTGCTTAATTTTATTTAGGCAGGGTAGGCTCACGCTGCTTTTGTTGCTGGACCTTGGCAACGGCGTAAACAATACCGGACACAAAGCCAAGGAAAATAGCGGTGACTGATTGGAAATTGACAGGAGTGTCAAAAAAGATAAGGCCGGAAACAGCTACGGGGAGCTTATTCAACGCGCCAACCATGGAGTATGTGGTGGAGGAGGTAACACGAACACACCAGCCAGAGGTGTAGGAAATACCAAGAGAAAGCAGACCAGAAATAACCATCAGAGAAAAAACGGTGTTTCTAGAGTCAACAGGAAAGTTTCTAAGAACATTCTCAGCGGACCAGTCTTCAAAGATGATGGATCCGAGGAGAAGTACAGGGATAGACAAAAGGTTGTTGTAAAACATGGTGTCGAGATCGCTGAACTTGGTCTGCTTAATGCGCTTGCGCATGAAGAGAATAAAGCCGGCATTGGAAAGACAGTTGGAGGCCATCCAGAAGTAGCCAATATTGAAACCAGCATCAGCAGCCGCCTCACCGAGCTTAGCAGCAGCAGACTTAGCAATAGAGATATCGGACCAAGCAGCGACGACAGAAGAAAGAACAATAAGAAAGAATGAAAAGAGGGTCATGGAACTGACAGAACCACCAAACCAGATAACCTCACCGTAGGCAATCAGAATGATGGTAACATTCTTGAAGATGGTGAAGACAGGGATAGAAAGGTACTGCATGGCCTTGGAAGCAGTGTAAATCATCATGACCAAAAGAACAGAAATTGGCAACCAAGCCTTGGCCTCAGCATAGTTGAAATCACGGAAGTTGACTACACTGGAGGCCTTGAGACACTGGATGACGAGTAAGCAGACAAGGGACTGTGAAGTAAAAAAAAAAAAAAATCATTGCTGTTAGTTACACGTATCGAAAATTGAAATAATCCTAATTAAAGAATTCGTTGATAAAAAAACATTAAAAATAGAAACCATACCTGGATAGCCAGCAAGATGCAGTTGAAGTTGAAGTTACCGACAGAGAGAACATATTTGTTGGTAACAGTCATCAGAATAGAAGACATGCAGTAGGCGAAGATAGCCACAGGCGGGCTGTTCAAAAGACTGGACTTTTGGACTTTGAGATCCTCTTCTTTCTTATCAGACGGATAGGACATGGCTGTGGACACTGAGATGGATGGAAGGATGGGAAACTAAGTTATCAAGCCAACAATATCTGCCTTGATGGAGGAAGGATAGTTATAAGGTTGAAGAGTGGACTTGAAATGTTCAAAGAAAGAAGAAAAAAGAGAGGAAGGAAAAGAGAAAAGAAGAGGAATTAGATTAGTGTTAAGTGGCAGAAAAAAAATAATTTTTTTTTTTTGTCTTTTTGGGCCTACCGTTGTTTGTCTGAAGGCTATGAAGCGTCGTGTTGAAATGAAAATTCAGATGTCGTGTCTCGCAAGGGGGTAGTGCATGTGTGTTCCTTTTGTTCCCAACTCACAAGCGGCAAGATTAAAACCTGAACTTTTCATTTAACACGTAAACGAATTGCGTACACAATGAGTATACAGGCTTTTATAACTTAGAAAATATACATTAATTTGTCTTTAGTTTTATGTTACATAAACCAAAGCTGATATCTCATCTTTTTTTTTAACTCCCATTTGAACTTTTCACCAAACCCTAAAAAAAAAATTTATTTCCTGCCCGCTCCGCTGCCATTACAACACCCGTCCGTCGACACAAGCCCGTCTCTCAACGCTCACCACCAACACCAACCCACATATAGATCAGATTATCACAATGGCATCCACTTTGTTTGACGACATCTTTCACATTGAATCAGTTGAGACTGATCGCTACGACAGAGTTGCGCGTCTGACCGCCTCGAGTGTTTCTGACAAGGACGTTCGTCTTACACTCGACGTCAACTCGGAGCTTTTCCCTGTTACCAAGGGCTCGTCGATCTCGCTTGCTGTCTCTCAAACTCTTTCTTTGGATGGTGAGGTCAAGCCTCCTTCTTCCGGCTGGAGAGAGGCCAAGCCTGGTGAGAGAACTCTGGCCGATGACTACGACTACGTCATGTACGGTACTGTGTACAAATTCGAGGAATCTTCCGGCGACAAGATGTAAGTTTAAATGGCGATCTAGTGTCGATGTTATTTTTTTTTTTTTTGTTTCTTCTTCTTCGTTGCTAACGTTCGGAAATTTTTTTTTTTTTTCTAGTTCTGTTTACATCTCGTTCGGTGGTCTTCTTATGGGCTTAGAGGGTGGCTACAGAAAGCTGTCCAACTTAAAACAGGAGAACGTTTATCTCCTTCTTAGACGATAATCGTGTTTACTTCTGTTGTTCGTTTTATTTATCATATAGTGTCATTAATTCATTTCTTTTTTGTTTAATGTTGATGTCGTCTAGTCGAGTTTGTGAGCACAGCTATACTAAATGAGGCTTTGTATAACAACATTGATCAGTAAAATATTCGATTTATCAAAAGGCTTTATATGTGATAAACGGTATATTACTATTTAAAAAAATTGGCTTATAGGGAATACAAGCCTGGTATTAACGCAGCTAATGTGTTTAGACAAAGTTCTTAAACCTCTCGCTTCTACTGTGAAAAAAAAAAAAGGCTTGAATCATGGCATACTGGTATTTGAAGCATATCAGAATCAACAAGTTACTATCAACAAGCCACGGAACCTGTAATTCGCTTTAATATTTGAATATGGCTATCGAAGGTACCGGAACCCTCCACAAACTGTATACCTTTTGTTATTACCCAAGGCTCTAATTTTTTTCTTTTCTACTTAATCACACATGAGAAGATATACGGATTGTTTGTACATGAGCCGAGTCCCGGATCAATTTCTAAAATATTTCGGAAAGAAAAACGGAGCCTCCCACATTTACCAAATTAGAAGGTCATTTATGTTGGGCAAATTTGCAGGTCAGACTACTTTAGTAAATCACAGCGAGTGCTGAAAGCTGACTATGTCTTCAATAACCTGTTATTAGAGAGGCTGGCCCTATCATTTACCACAAATCATTCAACCCAAGTAGACTTTAAGAGGAAAAAGATAACAGAGAGTCAAAAAATGTTAAACAAAAATTAACAATTAATAGGCTGTCTACTTTGCTCAGTTACAAATCTGTGGCAATCCGCCCTTTTTGCTTTTTATAAGAACACATTTCCTTAAAGGCGATAATGGAGGATATGTGGCTGAGGTTATAAAATTCGTAGCAACAGTCATATTGCTTGGTCTTTTTCTAATACAATAACAACGTCGAAATATGAGAAGAGCAATCTTTGGGAACGCAATCTTTGGGGTTCTCTCGTCATTAACCAATGTAGGGTTTATATAGCAAATTAGTGGATACAGTGTATACTTGTTTTTGTAATCTGTGTAGAAATACTAGAACTGATCAAAGAGAGCATATTTGGTTCGACTGAATTAAAATCACATAATTTCCGTATTGAGGTGCACCTAGAGTTACAGAAGCAGTGACATCCACCTGGCACAAAAGTATTATGGAATCACATTCTTGTGAATGGAATAATAATTGAGCAGTGGAAAAAGAATTCCATTGCAGAATTTTACAAAGCTCAACAACCAGCCTGGTTGTACTTGTGCCATGAGTAAGCTCAACAAAAACGCCTGGCCTAGCTAGGCCATTCTATCAACCTTGAAATCCTAGAAGTATCCTTATGCAGTTAAAATGAAAATCTTTATGTAAAAGCCTCATTTTACTACTGATAGCTGCGCCGTGATATGAATGAGTCAAGCATTAGCAATTTCATGATACCGCGTGAATGCTAGAGTAGTTTTGAGCTTGTGGTCAAGCATGGGATTTTTGTTTATTTTAATAAAAGTTCCTAACCCTATATGACTGCCGAGTGGGAAAATTTTCTTCATTAACGCCAAACTGCAGCAAAAACGTCCACAGTAAAAAATAAGTGTCGGCCAGGAAATTTATGAAAAAAAAAAAAAAAAAAATGCGTGAAGCACGAGGACGCTAGCTTTTAACACAATGTCAGACAACTGTCATAATAGATATCTTTAGCCACCTTTTCAGCAGGATTCTAATTGTTCTGCTTGTTGGTTACTGCGTTTGTAATTTATCTTTTTATCATTATTTTTTTCTGGGTCAGCACTCGTCTTGTTGGTTACGTCCGATAGTCATTGCAGAAATCTTTCAACCTCTTGTTTTTTTTTTCTTATTTTTTATCCCTCTTGTCTCTTGATTTTTCTCTTCTTTTTTTTTTTTTTTTTTTTTTTATTTCCATTAAACATCAAAGCTACCCTTTTTGCCCCTCAGAACTCCTTTCCATCTTACACAATGCCCGTGCAAAGGACCGTTAAAGTCATCACCACTCAGGAAATTCTGAAAGACGAGCCCAAGGTCCAGGCCTTTCACACCAGAAAGTGGAGCATCCAGGTTGTTTTGGTTGGACCGAACGGACAGGACTTACCAGCCACAGTGTTTGACAAAGTGACATATAAACTCCATCCCACTTTTCAGGATCCAGTAAGAACATTTAAAGAGCCTCCGTTTCTTATTGAAGAAAAGGGCTGGGGTGAATTCGATTTGACGATTGTTTTACACTTTCAAGACCGCGCCGGCGAACAAACCATCCTACACGACCTGCACTTTAGAAGTAGCCGCTACGAAGTCCTGCACACAGTCAATTTTCCCACGAATAAGCCCGGTTTGTTGAAAATTCTGCAGGAGTCGGGCTCAGTCCCCCCTGCTAAGGGCGCTGGCCAACCAAAGAGCACCAGCTCAGTCGACTCGCCAAGCAGCACATCCACCGGAGACCACAAACGCAAAATTGAGGGAGGCGCTGGCTTGAATCCAAAGACCAAGAAGAAGTCAAAGACGTTTGAAAAGGGTTCTGTTGATCTTGAAAAGCTGGCTGACAATCTTCAGAAGCTCGGGGAGGATGACTTACTCGGTGTTGTCCAGATGGTGACTGACAACAAAACCTCCGAGATGTATATCAAAAACGATGTCGAGGAAGGCGAGTTTCACATGGACTTGTACACTCTTCCAGATTCACTGCTGAAGAGTCTGTGGGAGTATGTCAAAAAACGCGTTGAGGTTTAAAAAAAAAAAAATTAATGGGCTTTTTCTCTCAGCTGCTCTGCTATTACTGTTTATTTCATGTTTTTTTTTTTTTTTTTTTTTTAATAATTCTTTAGTTTTTTGTGGGCTTATTGTGTTTTTTCTTTTTACATTTTCTCTTCTCTACTACATATTTTCTGTACTTATTTATAGTGACACGTACTCTGTTAAATGACATGATTTGCCTGCCTAGAAGTTGTCTGCTTGACAGTTGGGTTGAGTCTCGAGGGCTGAGTCGGAATGTAGGGGTTGGTGATGTCGTAGTTGGGTCTAATTGAGACCTGTGGTGAAAGGTTTGGTATGACAGGTGGCTGTAAATCTGTGATCACAAAAAATACGAAATTTGTGACTTTTTTTTTTTCAAGTTTCAGTCATTTCAAGGCTCTATTTGGGTATTGCTAGCCAAGGAAAAGCCTTGAATAAATGCCCTGTAGAGATGCATGTTTACAACTGGTAGTCACATATACCGTTGTTTGCCCTCGAAGCTCGAGGCATTGTGCAATGTAATCAGAAACAGGTGAGACCAGACGACCAGTTGAGCATAGGGCCAGTGTTTCATTTCACGAATCCTAAGACCTTTAGGCACTTTATCAAGCTTTGATAATTTAGCATGTCAAGTCAGCATGTTTCTATCTTGCGACTTTGTATAAAGGAGCTCTGGATGGTTACGGCACAAGGAGTAAAGCAAGTTCTTTTGCGTGTTTCCCTTTGACGAGGTCGCGAGTAGTAGTAGAAGTAGTAGCAAACACTCAGCAGCCCAAAAGGTCGAAATGCCCAAAAAAGAATCTAGAACCTTCTCGCATGTACTGGTGGCCTCATAGGGTAATAAATGCCAATTTTGGCAGCTTTTGTGCTTCGGCCTTTTTCTGGCCTGGCCTCGTGGTTTCTGGCAGGTTCTCCAGTTTTCTAGAAGAGAAAAAAAAAAAAAAAAGGCAGGGAGAGTGCTGGTTTCTTCGGGCAGCTTCGGGCAGCAGCCCACTACACAGATTGGAGCAATTGAGCGCACTAATGGATGGACCCAGCACAACACAAAGAACCCTGCCGTCTCCAGTGTGAATTGATCACCACACCACCTTTAGTAACTATAAAATACCTTTTGAATTCCCTCGTTCTATTTTTTTTTTTTTTTACTTTCTTCATCCTTTTCTTTATACTACTCAATTATCAATTGATATCACATCAATCATCTACACATATTAATAGACTCCACAATGGTCAAGGAAACTAAGTTATACGATCTTCTGGGTGTCAAGCCTGACGCCTCTGACAGCGAACTCAAGAAGGGCTACAGAAAGCAAGCTTTAAAGTATCACCCTGATAAGCCAACAGGCAACACGGAAAAATTTAAAGAAATTTCAGAAGCCTACGACATTCTGTCAGACTCAGACAAGAGACACGTTTACGACACATACGGTTTAGAGGCTGCTCGCCATGGAGGCCCTATGCCCGATCCCAATGCTGGAGGCCCTGGCGCGGGTGCCGGTGGGTTCCCTGGCGGTTTCCCAGGTGCTGGTGCCGGCGGTAACCCGTTCGCATCCTTTTCTTCTGGCGGCGCCGGCGGTCCGCAGAGCTTCCAATTTACATCTTCAGGTGGACCCGCGGGCGGTAATCCATTCCACGCCTTTAGCTCGAATGACGCTTTTAACATATTTTCTCACTTTACACAGTCTGAGGGTCTAGGCTCTGATGACGATGATATATTCGGCAGCCCGAGAGGTGGTTTTTCACAATTTAGCGGGGGCATGCCCAGACGTCCTGGCGGCTTTAGAAGTGGCGGTGCCGCGAGAGCAGGCTCGCCCGAACGTTCCACAGTCACCGTCAAGCTTCCTGTGACCCTGGAAGACCTCTACACCGGAGGAACTAAGAAGATGAAGATTCGTCGCCGCAACAAGTCTGGCCAGTCTGAAGAAAAGATTTTGCAGATCTCTATCAAGCCTGGTTGGAAAGCTGGCACTAAGATTACCTTTTCTAACGAAGGTGATGCTCTCCCCGATGGTTCTGCTCAAGACGTTGTATTTGTGATTGAAGAAAAGCCCCACAGCCGCTTTAAGCGTGTCGATAATGATTTGACTATTGACCTGAAACTATCACTTAAGGAGGCACTCACGGGCTTTTCACGCATTGTCGAGACGCTTGACGGCAAGAAACTCAAGGTCGAGAACAAGAATCCTATTAACCCTGGACATGTCATCAAATTCCCTGAGCGTGGTATGCCTATCAGCAAACGTCCGGGTCAGAAGGGTGACCTTGTTATTACCATCAAGGTTGACTTCCCTTCAAAGCTTACAGACGCCCAGAGAAAGGCAATTGAAGACACATTTTAAGTTTTATTTGCTGAATTGTCACTCATTTTTACATTTTCATGAATTTTGTTTGTCTCTTTTTTTTTTTAGTTTTTGTAATTGCATTCATTTATTTTTTCATTCACCCAGAAATAGATTCTTTTATCACCTGTTATTTTCTCAAGCTACATTTTGAATTCAGAGCTTTTGAAAACCGGTTTTGTTATAATTGACTGTTTTTATCAAGTATTCACTCTAGTTGTAATCTCGACATAAAAGCAGCCTGTGGGGAAATGAGTTGATACACCCAAAGTCCCAAAGCTAAAGTTGACGTGGTAATTGTCAATATATATATATATATCAAAACTATGTAAACACAAATAATTAACCATTTTATATCAAGCTAGAGAATAAATGCAATAATTCAGCCCTGGTTCTTTGATATAGAGTCAGGGTTAGGTTATTGGTTTTGAACTTTGTTCACCAAAAAAATAAAAGCAGGAAAATCATTATCCATACTCAGTTTTCCTCCCATATAAAACCTTCCATGACCTGCCATGGCGACGATCGGATCATGGCCACAACACCTGACTCACTTTGAGGAGATCACCAAATGGAGGCCAATCAGCATTTTTAGTGAAATAGAAAAAACGACTGAGAGTATGGTAGACACAATCCTCTTTTTTTTTTTTTTTTCTTTTTTCCGACATTGTTGTTACTGCAAAACATATATATATACCTAACCATATTTGAAGCCCTGTTGGATTCAGAACTACTGCTACCTATAACCGATAATAATGGAATTTCAGCAGAATTTGAAACTAAGCTCACCGATACAGTAAAAACGTCATGCGTGATGACCCCTGGAGGACTTGGAGCTGGCAGTCTTGAATATCATCACCACAAGGCTGGATCAAAATGGATGGTCTTTGGCCAGCTGGGGTTACCCGAGCAATCGATTCGGACGGGTGCTGTGTGGCAATTTGCGCCCACCCGGCGCCTTCTGGTTGAAACCGATGGGCCCCAGCGTGCTAACATTGTAAGTACTTTCAATTGCCTTTTTTTTTTTTTTTTTTGAGACACATAAATCTAATACTTTTCACGACTCTTTTTTTTTTTAGATGAATTTAAGATATCAGACAGATCAGTCAACGTGGTTTTGGACGAGCTTTCTGTCAACCTTTGGATACGAATTTAATTATAGACTACTGTCGGGTGGTGACGATGACGCTTGCGACAAAATCTTGGCAAACCAGGTTTATTATAGCACGCTTACCAAGTCCTTCCTATGTATGCTTGCATCTATTGAATATTGAACCGATAAAAATCAGTTCCCTCTAACAGTTAATTTTTTTTTTTTTTACAGGGTCAATGGCTCTTAGGGTTAACAATTCTCTTACTATAACAGCTCAGCCGCTCGCTCGCAGCACCTCGGTGCTGCTAACTTTGTGTCCCTCGTTCGCGGCCCGCGTTGCCTACACGCCGTCTTTTGACTCTGCCAATGCCAAAATCAATGTTTCTCTCGGCTATTTGTACAAAGTGGCCGACCACACCACAATTAATATGGTTGTCAGCCAACAATCCTTTAATTTACTTGTCCAAACTAGGATGTGGAAGGATTGTAGTTGCTCTTCCTGGTTGGAGAATTGGTCAGTCTGCGCCGGTCTATTTGTTTTTAATAACAATAATAATAATAACAATAATAACAATAACATTATCATAGACGTCTTTGACCGCGTCAAGTTTGGAATCAAATTGCATTACTCGTCATGAACCCATTTTGTACATACATAGAAAAAAACATTATTATAAATAGTTTTATTTTCAGCTTGCTTTGCTAGTGCTCCATTGCATCAAAATCAACGACTTCAGCTTCTAGCTTGGCAGCCGCAGACTTTTCAGACTCTTCTTGTGAAATGACAGAAGCATCAGCCATAGTGGTGTCATCCGCGTTAGAATCAGACACAGCTGGTTTGGCGGGGCCATCTTTAGATAATAATGGGGGATCCACTTCCATTGCTTCGGGTTCCACCTCGTCGGTCTTGTTGGCATCTTCCGGTTTGTTGCCAGTCTCACCACCATCACCATCATTGTCATCACCATCGTCATCATCATCATCATCGTCATCAGCTGCGGTTGTTGCTGCTTGTGCATCAGCGTCCTTTTTGGACCCCTTTTTCTTCTTCTTCTCGGCATCTTCCTTTGATTTTTTCTTACTTTTGTAAACCCGCACGCGCGCGGGGATAAACATATTCTCTGGTGGTTTTGCTGGTTGAATTAACTTTCCAAGTAATTCCTGATCACGCTGGTCAATTTGGAACCAAACCCACCAATTCTTGGCGCGTACGCGCTCGGCCATTGTTTTTTCCATGTATTCGGCAACATCAGTAGGTTTATTGACACTGCGCTCTAGGATTGGGAGTGATTTTACCGGCATGTTACGGATTGTAACAGTTAGTGGATAGTAGCACTTGATTTTACTGCTGTAATCCTCTTCCTCGGCAACAGGCGCTGTCAATGAATCGTCGGGTAATGCGGATGTCTCTCCATCAGCAGAGCCTGTCCTAGCCGGTTCCTCTGTCACGATATTTGAAATTGTTGCGTCAACATTTGTATTGTCATCTACACCTTCCTCTTTCTTAATATCAGGTTTAGATGGTGTAGGGGTCGCTTTGACATTGCCTGGAGGCAGCTTAGAATTTGCCGGCTTGACTGCAATACCACCTTCTGGAAATAGCAGTAAGAAAGAAATCAACACTTCATTGGTAGGGAGAATCTCAATAATTGAGTTTTTCGGAATGATGTAACGATCAGCTGGGTTGTCTTTAAATTCAAACACAATGGTAACCTTCTTTTGAAGTTTCTTTGGAATGTATGAATTCTTGGATTTTGATGGTTCCTTTTTCTTCGCTTCAGTGCCATCCTTGGATTTTTTCTGGTACTTTGTAACTGTCTTTCCGCGGGGTTTTCCAATTTTGCGAGGTGTTGAAGAATCCTTTTTTTTGCCCTTTCCTTTCAGAGCAGTTATAGTATTGGCTGTGCCAGGAGCTGTTAAGTCTGACGGATTCTGCCCCTGATTAGCTTGTGGTTGTTGTGGGGGGTGAAGAGCTGCACTGGCGTTTGGTGCACCAGGATCAGGAACAGGTTTGAAAAATCTTGGAATGTCTTCTAGTTCCATCGATCGGGCACGATTAATGTAGGCTTGGAATGCAGTTATCTGTTCCGAAGATGCATTTCCACTTGCAACAATCTTCATCAAACTGTTAAGCGAGCGGTCGATGCGAGCAATGGCTTGTAGTTTCATTATAGTAGCCATGTTGTTAGGATTGTTTGCAACCGTTGCTGTAGATGTTGAAGATGGTTTTGGCACTTTTGAATCAGAGCTTGACCCATCCGGAGGTTGCTGCTGAGAGGGTTGAGATGGAGGTAACTGCTTATGGGGCATTTGATCTGGTTGCTGTGTTTGCGCAAGTACAGTATTTTGAGATGCCGGCTTGTCGGATGTTGCAGAAGAATGAGAGGCCGAAGCAGTGGGGAGATTAAGTTTCGAAGATGATTCTGAAGATGTAGGTGCTGGCGGTGGTGCTGAAGCAGCCAGAGAAGGAACAGCAGGAGCAATGATTTGTTTAGGAGTGGCAGTTTCACTTTGAATTTGCTCCTTTGACGGAAATGAAAAAGCTTTGGAAATTTCTGGTCTTGTTTCCTGGGCGGGCTTAGTGGAAGTCAGCGATGCAGCTTGATTAGAGTCCTCTTTGACTGTCTCTGTTTTTTCACTTATATCCGATTTTGACACATCCTCTCCTGTAGTGGCATCGGACTTCTGCTTCTCGCTGTCATTCTTTTGCTCTTCGTTTGATTGAATAATCGACTCTTTGCCTTTCTCCTCTGTTCTCTCAGAGGTTTCGATCCTGCCAGCTTCGCCAGTTTTCTTGTTGGTTTTCAAGTCATCCTTTGACTCGTTGTTGCCTTCTTCTTTAGAATTGTCCTTAGAATCGTCCTTAGAATCGTCCTTAGAATCGTCCTTAGAATCGTCCTTAGAATCGTCCTTAGAATCGTCCTTAGAATCGTCCTTAGAATCGTCCTTAGAATCATCCTTAGAATCATCCTTAGAATCATCCTTAGAATCATCCTTAGAATCATCCTTAGAATCATCCTTAGAATCATCCTTAGAATCATCCTTAGAATCATCCTTTGAATCATCCTTAGACTCATCCTTAGAATCATCCTTTGAATCATCCTTAGACTCATCCTTAGAATCATCCTTTGAATCATCCTTAGACTCATCCTTAGAATCATCCTTTGAATCATCCTTAGACTCATCCTTAGAATCATCCTTTGAATCATCCTTAGACTCATCCTTAGAATCATCCTTTGAATCATCCTTAGACTCATCCTTAGAATCATCCTTTGAATCATCCTTAGACTCATCCTTAGAATCATCCTTTGAATCATCCTTAGACTCATCCTTAGAATCATCCTTTGAATCATCCTTAGACTCATCCTTAGAATCATCCTTTGAATCATCCTTAGACTCATCCTTGACAATGAAGAGTTTCACATCAAAAATATGAGGACCAATTGCCATCAGACATTCGCATAGTTTGGCCATTTTTTCGCGGGCATTGACCTCACCCTCAGCGAGCTTCCGTCCGCGCGGCGGTCTCGTCCAAAACTTTGTGAACATGGCACCAGAAAGCCACTTGTTACGAGATTGCGCCAGCGAATGACTGAGCGCATAACTATCCTTCACAGATAACGGTTCTTCAAGCAATTCTGGGTTAGGCAGCTGTTCGCTAATTGGAATTCCTTTGTCCGCCGCGTAAGGGAACACAGGTGGTGGCGGGGGTTCGGGAATGGCCTTGACGACCGCCTTTGTTTTTCGTCGAGACCCGCCGCCGCCTTCGGCGTTGGCTCTTTTCCTTTTAGCCATGATTTGATGGTGTGACAGAAGCGGTACTCTAGGCTGTGTTTAAGGACGGGTCAGTTGTTTGCATAAGAACGCAGAAGGGAAACTAGAAAAAACTTGGAAAAAAAGCTTTTCCCCCTCCCCCCAAAACGGCAAGAAAATTCCAAATTAAAAAAAAAAAAAAAAAAACACGACTAATATAAACACCCTAACCCATAACGCGTTGGTTTTTCCAGAAATCATCAACCGTCACGTAGTTCGCATTTTCAGAGCGTTTTGGCGATTTTTTAATTTTATATCATTTTCTTCCCGCTTGACCGTTGTTTCTGCATTATCTCCCCATATGCTCTCTTATATCTCCAACCTCATTGCTATATTCTTTTTCCCAACACTGGAAAACGAGTTCCCGTACTTTCCTTCAATTTTGTATCCTCATCACCTTTTCATCTTCTACTCGTTAAATCACACTTTTGCATAAATAATGGCGAGCAGGGCTGGAAGGAGTCTGCAAATGCTCGAAGGAGACGAGACAGTTATCGGAACAGACGCGTCTGGGCCCCCTTCTAAGAAAATTAAAGTCTCTAACGGCATTATAAACGGTAACAGCAAGTTATTGACCAGATCATCAGGTATGCTTTTACAATAGTCGTCAACGAATGTTTAATATATTTTGTTTTCCTGTTGTTTGATCTAGAGTGCAATTTTTCAATTGACTAACTTTATTCTTCAGATGGATTTGAGCCGGGGGCTATCCGAAAGGTCACTCTCGTCGACTTCGTTACTTATCATCATGCTGAGTTCATGATTGGACCCTCCCTCAATATGATCATTGGTCCTAACGGTACTGGTAAGAGTACTGTGGTTTGTGCCATCTGCCTTGGTCTTGGTGGTAAGCCCGAGATCCTTGGTCGAGCCAAGAGTCCGGGCGATTTCATTCGTCATGGCATGTCCCGCGCCACCATCATAATTGATCTTCAGGGCAAGGCTGATGGCCAAATCATTCAGATCAAACGTATCATTGAGGGTACTGCTACTTCTTCATCCACCTCCTGGTTTGTCAACAACCGCTCTGCGCAACTCAAGGATGTCAAAAACATCACTGATACCTTTAACATTCAAATGGACAACCTATGTCAATTCTTGCCCCAAGATAAAGTTAGTAAGTTTGCCGAACTTTCATCCAATGAGCTACTGATAGAAACTGAGCGTGCTGTTGGATCCTCTCAGCTCATCCACGACCACGAACAGCTGATTGAGCTCGATGCCAAGCAATCATCACTGAGCGGAAGTTTGGAATCTAACAAAAAACTATTAGCCGAGCTGCAAGAACGTCAGGCTGAGGATGAACAGAAGGTCAGCCGAATTAAAGAACGGAAAGAGCTTGAAAGTCAACAATACATTCTTAAAAAGGCATTGCATTTCATCCACTACCGGGAGGTAACTCATGAAAAAAGAGCGATCACAGAACAAATAGTTGAAAAAACGCAAGAGCTAGAAACAGCTAAACAACTTAATCGAAAATTTATTGACCTTGCTAATCAGGCTGCTTCCACCTCCAGAAACCACATGTCTTCTGCATCTCGTATCGATGCCGATATGATGAAGCTCAAGGATGATATTGAAAGATACAAATCAAAAGTCGGCGCATCTGTTCAAAAGCTTCAGGGGTTTCAGACTCGAATGGGCAGCATAGCTACTAAGCACAAGAATGAAAGGGATAATGTTGTAAACCTGGAGGCTAGAATCAACTCACTTCAGAGCTTGCTTGAGAAACAACCTATTTACACTATGAATGAACTTAAAGAAGTCAAGTCAAAGCTGCGCACAGTGTCAGAGGATATAAGTAACAAGACTGAGGAGCTAGAATCCGCTAAACAGGTACTGAACACATTGAACCACAAAATGCACAATCTTGAAAGCAACAAGAACATTCAGAACCAAAAGCTCCGGCGTTTAAATTCTGTTTTTGACCAGAAAATTCAGTATTTGACCAACCACGAGGGAAGAATCGGCCATGATACTGCTGCTGCTGCCGAGTTTATTACGCAAAACAAGAATTTATTCAAGCATGAGGTTTTTCTTCCTCCCATATTTTCTATGAAGATAAAGGATCCCAGCTGTTTACCACAGATCAGCAGTATTATTGGCAAAAACCAAATGTTCTCTTTTACATGTCAGACTCGTGAAGACTACCAGACATTCACTAGGACTATTATTGACCAGCATAACTGGAATGTTAACGTGAAGGAGTTTGGCGGTACTGGATATGTTAAACCCAGCGATCATTCTCAGCCGTGCTCACTAGAACAGCTTAGGTCAAATTTCGGATTTGATGGCTACATTCTTGATCTTCTTGATGGTCCCGAGCCAGTTCTCAACATGTTATGCCATTCAGCTTTCATTCATCAGATCCCTTACTGTGCCCGAGATATCCGCGATAGCACCAGTTTATTGAACGCAAAAGATAACAGAGATAATCCATTGTTCAGGCGGTACGTAGACAGTCGTGTTCTTGGTACTCTCATCAAGTCTAAGTACGGTCAGCGCAATATTTCGTCTCGCGAAAGTCGGTTAGGAAAGGTTCCCGGATACATGAAATCGCAAAACAGCGACAGTGACAAGGCTATAAAGAGCATTCAAAACGTTATGGAACAAATCACACAAGAAATTGACAAAGTCAACGATTTGTACCGTGAGAAACAAAGCATATGTGACCAGCTTACTGAGGAAAAAACTGTTTTGAGCAATGAGCTCAAAAATATTAAGGCCAAGGCAGACGGGTTCCGTGAAACTGAGAAAATGAAAACTAAGCTTAACTTAAGACTTGAAAACACTCGCAATGATATTATCCAAGCTCAAAAGAAAGTTCGTGACCACCACAAAGATCTGGAAAACGTGGAGCTTGATATTAAGGAAACTTTTGAGGATGTCAAAAAGTATACAGCGAGATTGAACAAGGTTTTACGCAAAGCGGTTGAACTTCAACACAGCAAGCAGATCCAATTGCTCAAGAGTTCTCAGTTTGAAAACGATTCTCAAGGTTATCAGAAACTTAGTCAAAAGGATATTGCTGTCATTGAAAAAGAGCTTGAGAATTTAAACAGGGACCTGATTAATATTAAAGAGAAGCTCAAAACTCTGCGGTTCCGTCTTAAGGAGACGAAGGAAAAGCTTACCGCCGAGCAATTGAGCAAGATCCAGGATATCTATAATGACTTGGAATTTACTAGTGAAACTGCGAATGTGGAGCTTGCTCGAGTCAGCGCAAAACTTGAGCTTTTCAACAATGCTGGCGAAGACGCTTTAATAGCGCGTTATAACAAGCGAGCCGATTCTATTGCCGAGCTGATAGAAAAGGTTAGTATTGAAGGAAGCGCCAATAATAATTTTGCAGAAAAGATTCAGACTATTCGGAACCGTTGGGAGCCAGAGCTGCGAGATATTGTTGCTCGTGTGTCAGAGGAGTTTACCAATTCTTTCAAGCTTATCCGCTGCAAAGGTGAGGTCCGCCTGGGAAATACCGACAAGAGTTTTAAGGAATGGACTATCGACATTATGGTCAGTTTTAGAGACAACACAGAGATGCAGTTACTGAACCATCAACGGCAGTCGGGAGGAGAAAGGTCAATCTCTACAATTTTCTATTTGATTTCGTTGCAGGGCCTTACCAAGTCGCCATTTCGTGTGGTTGATGAAATCAACCAGGGTATGGATCAAAAGAACGAGCGCATTGTGCATAGTCGGATGGTTAATGTTGCATGCCAGGAGAATTCGTCGCAATACTTTTTGATCACTCCCAAGCTGCTGACGGACCTTGAGTACCACGAAAAAATGAAGGTGCATTGTATCTACTCTGGTCGGTTTGTGGCAGACACTATAAAGATGGATTTTTCACCCGCGTATCTGAAGAACTTGGTGAAAATTGCCCGAAAGTTGCAGAGTGAAGAAGCCGCTTAGATATATATTGAAGCTATTCAATTCTTTTTTTTTTTTTAATGATTCAAAAGTTTTATTTTTATTTTATTTTTTTTTACATTTCTTTGTTACAGTGCCACCAGTTAGGCTTACATTGCGTACTGCTACCGATTCTCCTGCTTCATACCTTCTCTACCTAGGGTGGTTAGTTCTTGAGAAAACAAGAATTGCCCCTGAATAGAGACTTAGACTTTTCAGATCAAGGATCTTCCCAAAAGATTCAACTATATACTTGACTATTCGTTCAAAGTTTTTGAGATTGTTAGATAGATAATACAATCAGTAAGGCTACCTTGCTTGTTTCCCTGATGCTGCTACTGCTGATACTGCTGAGTCAAGAGAAAGCCCTATGACACAGGGTATGCACAATCATCAGATTTCACGAGATCTTTTCCCCATGAAAACTACGGAATTAAAGATCAACATAACTAAACAAAGTAAACAATAGCAAGGCTTTCTCTCACTTTCTCCTTACTGCATGTCGCAGCATAGGCAAGCTGGAAAGCATAGCAACAGGCCTCGAAATAATAAGATTGACCAGATTCTAGCTAGATAACATGGTGAATTTTTAAATGACATGGCCCAAGGTTTCAAGATTTCTTTTACGTTTTCTTGTGTTTGTGTTCCATCAACCTTTCGCGTTCCAGGTTTCTCCACGAAGCTACGAATATTGACAAACACAAGAATTGAGGAGGTACCCACAGAAGGATAAATTCTCTTCACCTTGATTTGAGGCTGGTTTGTTTATGTTCCTTTAAAAACGCAACCAGCAAAAAATATTTGTAGTGATAGCGATTAGCAAGGGCTTGGGTTATGGCGATGATGGGGAAGCGCACTTTACCTCATTCAATTAGGGCGGTTGGCCCAATTTGGCCCAATATGGTTCGAATTGGGAACATTGACAGCAAAACAAGGGCGGCCAATCAATGATTGCTGATTTGGAGCAGGTTTTTCATCATTTTTTTAGATGATGGGCGACCCCCAAAAAAGTTTAAAAGGCGCACTCATATTTTTCGCTGCGGGAAAAAAAAAGTCATTACAAGACATAATTTCAGTAGCCCTCCAGTAACATGGTGGATTATTATGACTAAAGTATCATAGCAACGCCTGAAATACGTTGATATAAGAATATCGTCATCGAGCAGGCAGATTTTTCTGTGATGTTAGCGGCCATTTGTGTTGGTTATTAAATTAAAAAAAAAATCTGAAAATCATTGATTATGACGCTAGCCCGTTCGGTTTGTTAGTACCTGGCACCGGTGATGTTTTTGTTATTACCTCCTTTTTTTTTTTTTTGAAAGTAAGTCCCTCGGATATGTTAAACAGCGAGCCCGAATAGCATCAAGGTCTGCAAATACCCATAAAATTGAGTTTATGCACCAAGATGTGGATCACCAACTCTCAGGAAGCAAGCATTTTCCTTGTCTTTGCCAATGCTGACCCCAGCGCCGGCTACAAGGGTATTACTTGCTTTGTTGTCACCAAGGACACTCCCGGTTTCTCCATTGCCAAGAAGGAGAAGAAGCTTGGTATCCGTGCCTCCTCTACCTGCGTCTTGAACTTTGATGACGTTGTTGTCAAGAAGGAGGATATCCTTGGTGAGTTCGGTAAGGGTTACAAGATTGCCATTGAGTGCTTGAACGAGGGTAGAATTGGTATTGCTGCTCAAATGTCCGGTCTTGCTATGGGCGCCTTTGAGAAGGCCACCGGCTACTGCTTCAACGATCGTAAGCAGTTTGGTCAGTACATTGGTGACTTCCAGGGTATGCAGTTCCAGTTTGCTCAGGCTGCTGTTGAGATTGAGGCGGCCAGACTTTTGATCTACAACGCTGCTAGATTGAAGGAGAAGGGTGTCTCCTTTACCAAGGAGGCTGCTTACGCCAAACTCTATGCTTCTCAGGTTGCCGGTAACGTTGCCTCTAAGGCTGTTGAGTGGGTTGGTGGTGTCGGTTTCACCAGAGAGGAGACTCTTGAGAAGTTCTACCGTGACTCCAAGATTGGTGCCATCTACGAGGGTACCTCTAACATTCAACTGCTGACTATTGCTAAGTTCCTCCAGAAGGAATCTCGCCAATAAATAACGACTTAACGAAACAAAAGATAACTCATCAATGTATTTTGTATTTAATAAATGAATGTAAATGACAACGCTCTGATTGAATTGGCAATGTAGACAAGTAAACGCAAATAGTAAAGTCGGTGATTCAATGCGCGGGATAGATTGGCCAATAGAGACTATGAATGTCAGGAGGTCTGAAGTTTTACACCTCGGTAAATTAAGCCAATAATATGCTTTAAATTTTAAAACTTAGAGTTGTGCTTTAAACCGTTCTTCTAAGTATTATGTACAACTTAACCTATTATCAGTTTATTGTCCATATACACACAATGACAAGTTATACAAAAAAAAAAAAAAAAGAATTAAATGCAACAAAAAGACATCCCTTTTTTTTTTAAAGATTTACTCTGTTTATCGCAGCATCTTTTTTTTTTAGCGTTTTGAATACTCCAAGAGCCCATGAATAATAACTGTCTTGATTGACGCCTGAAACTTCATTTTTTTATTTTTATTTTTTTTAATCCATACATTCAATTTAATAAGCACAGCCGCATGTCATCCAAAACCGGGAACTGATAAAAAAAATTTTTTTTTTGTCAAAGTCCCAACTGACGAACCATCACCATCTCACTTGCCAGGCAGTTGAAACCCTTCCTCCTTCATATTGTGCATTTCTTTTTCTTTTTTTTTAATACTTATTGCATACACGTCATTCACAATATAAAAAAATTATAAAATGAGCAGTTCAGACAGCAGCAGCAGCGACAGTGAAATTGAACAAAAGGAGGTGGCCACCAAGAAGGTTGTTGAACAATCCGGTGATGAGCTCGAAATTGATCTCAATAAACCCGAGCCACTTTCCAAAAAACAAAAACGTTTGTTAAAAAAGGGCAAAATCAATGAAGATAAAACTGGTGAAGTCAAGCTTAGTAAAAAGGCCAAGAAGGAGCTGACTTCTAATGACGACTTGCTTGGCAATGATGACAGCAGCAGTAAACCCGACGACGATGAGGCCGACAAGAAGAGCCACAAAAGCGAGTTTAGTGTTTGGATTGGAAACATGTCCTTTGATACAACTGCCGATGATATTAAGCGATTTTTGGTGGCCAAGACGGCTAATAACGATGACAAGACTAAGGCCATTGTCACGGCCAAAGACATTACTAGGTTGAAGTTGCCGCTGGCACCCGGCAGCAAGCATGGCGGTAAGAAACCCGTCAAGATCCGCGGATTTGCCTACGTTGATTTTAAAACGCAGTTGCAAGCTGAGACCGTGGCGGCGCTTTCGGAGGAGTACCTTAATGGCCGCAACCTGCTCATCAAGGACTCCAAGTCCTTTGAGGGCCGACCCGCCGTGGTCACCGCCAAGGGCGGCGTTGCCGGCACCGCGCTCTCGAAAAACCCGCCCAGCCGCATTCTTTTTGTAGGCAACCTGGCTTTTGACACCAAGGACGAAACCCTTGAACAACATTTCCAACACTGTGGTGAGATTATCCGCGTGCGTATGGCCACATTTGAGGATTCGGGTAATTGTAAAGGGTTTGCCTTTGTTGATTTCCGTGACGTTGAGGGCGCTACTGCTGCACTCAAGGATAAATCATGCCGGAAATTGGCGGGTCGCGTTTTACGCATGGAGTTTGGTGAGGACCGGTCCAAGCGTACCAAGCAGGACAAGTCCAACCTGCATACTCGCGCCCAACCCGCGGAATCCTACGATAACAACAACAACAACAGCAACAACAGCAACAACAACAATGATTACCACAACGAGGATCGTGACTATAACGAAGAGCCCAAAGACCAGCAGCGGAAGCCCAAGCGCAAATTTGAGGGTAAAAAGCCCGATAGCTCCGCCAACAAGCGTCTCAAACCCGGTCTTGCTCTGGCCACGGCCCAGCGTGCCAAAGTCTCCATTTTGCCCTCGGCTGGTAAGAAAATTACTTTTGATTAAATCATTCTCTCTTCTTTTTTTTTTTTATTCTTTTTTATCTTTGTTGATAGAACGTAATACAAGATTCATGATATAATATATATATATAAAAAAAAAAAAAACTACAAACAGTACAAACAAGAACAAAAATCAAAAACAACCATCATAGCAGAATCCAAAAACAAAACAAAAAACAGAATAAAGTAAAAAAAAAAAAAAAAAAAAAAATCATTTGAGCTCGCGCTCGGCCTGGGCCAGGAACTCCTGGTAATCCATCGTTTCGTCCTCATCAGCATCACTACTTTCTACCACAGCCGCTGCCGTTGTAGCTGCCAAATGTTCCGGGTGATCCAATTCCTCCTCTGACTCCTTGCTACTAGACCCTTTCTTACTAAACATACTGAGCCGGCGCATTGTAAACTTGGATTTAGGCAAGACCGTTGTGAGAGTAGAAGAATTCGTCGCATTGCTGCTGCCGCCATTGTTGTTACCAGACCCGCTATTGCTGTTATGGTTACCCTTGCGCGGAAGACTAAATGTACGAATACTTTTTTGCAAAATAGTTTCCTTTGGTAGTGGAAGTGGCACAATTGGTTGATCCTTGGAATTAGACGTACCAATGCTAATGGCCGCGTCACTGACACTATTTCCCAGACTCTCCTGCTCCAAAGTTTCCTCACTCGGCTTTGTATGATCAAAACTAGAGGCACTCTTGGTAGACTCGGAGGGTCCAGACGAAGAAAAGAAATTAGCAAAGCCCTTGCCAAAGCGACTCTTTGTGTGCTGTGGCGAGGTGCCCTCGGTGCTTGAAATGTCGGCCATTTGCGCGTCCAGCGATGAATCATCAGCCATGTTATGGATTATAGTGTCGTTGGCGATATGA
Source organism: Geotrichum europaeum (assembly GCA_030567025.1). Classification (NCBI taxonomy): domain Eukaryota; kingdom Fungi; phylum Ascomycota; class Dipodascomycetes; order Dipodascales; family Dipodascaceae; genus Geotrichum; species Geotrichum europaeum. Next base: position 21,491 of record JAKUCA010000048.1, read on the forward strand.
TCCCAGGTAGCTTCTAGCTGATTACCGCTGGCGCCATCCTTAAAAGAACTGGCAGTTGAAAGAAAAGCGTTGGACCGGTTAGGGTTGGAGAAGGCCGACCAGGCCAAGCCAGATGTCTGACTATCAAACCCATTACGATTACTGACGCTAAGCAAATTTGAAGAACCAAATGATTTGCTAACCGTGGGATTCCTGTCAATAGAGAGCGTGGTACTAATGTGTGATCTCGACGGCTCCAAGTTGTTTCTTGGGCCATCATTCCACAAATTAAGCATGCTATTCCCGTTAAAGCTCTCTCCTAAAGAAACCGGCAAACTTCCAATACTATTGAGACTTTCACTGCGTCGCCTGCGGCCCAGGATACTAGAATCATCATTGTTCTGAAACGAAGAGACTGGAGACGAACCAACAAACGGGTCTTCGGTCTCCATACGGTGAGGATTTTTTCTGAAAAAAAGTGAATGCCCTGCTGAACGTTCCTCTGCATCTTGCTGACCACCAGAATTGCTTCGAGTTTGGTGGCGCGGTTTTCCAAAGAAAAACATGCTTCCAAACCTTCCCTTTAAATTTTGATGCTTCATATTGTCGTTACTAGGAGAATTTCCCAAGCTAACGTCGGCATTGGTCACGGTGGTGTCGTTTACTGCATTGGTGTTCGGCGACATAGGGAAGTTAGAAGCCGTTTGGGAAAACAAATGGTTGAAACTAGGCTGAGGCGAGTCTTGGTGACTGATGGAACCAAGATCAAAGGAGGCCGAGTCATGAGCAGAACCGATAGATCCAATAGGAGACTGAAGAGATTCCTGAGATTTGTCCTTTTCATGTAGAGCACGACCTAATATACCTCCAGATGGTCTCCCCGACGAAAAACGATCAATGAACGAGATATCAATGTCAGGTGGGAGGAAATTATTTCCGTTCCCTAGACTGTTACTGGCGGAATTGAAGTTGTCAGTGCCGTCATCCTTGAGCAAATATGACGGAAGCAAGACGCTCGGGTTCTGCATTTCTGGCGACCGAGTCGTGGTAATACCAGGCCGGTTGAAGTCCCAGTTGACAAGGCCATTGGCTATAGACACACCACTCTTTGACGGCGTGAGAGAAGCAAAGGCTGGGTCGGGACTATTATCGTTAAGCAGGGCAATGTTTCTACTATGTAAACTGTTGGAAGGACTTAGTGGAGCACCAGGGTAGTTTGACAGCAATGGGCTATTAGTGCCGGTAAGAGCAACAAAGCTTTGTTGTGGCGATCCGACAAATGTTCCACTAGCCTGACTCTTCGTGTTGCGTCGGGACCGGTTTCGCCGTTTCTTCCCTGATGGAGGGTTTGACGTTGTGGGAGCAATCGGATGGCCCTGTGCTTCAGCGGGGTTTGTAGGAAAGTTTCCTGCATTGCTGTTGCCTGCTGCAGCAGCAGCAGCGGCAGCGACTGCCTCGTAAACAGGGTTGGAATCGCTGGGCAGCGCCTTGTTATGCATCTCGACAGACTTGTCAAAGGCCTTTTTCGCTTCGCTGTACAGCAAGTTCACTTTCAAATATCGAGTTTCAAGATCCTTTTGTGTCTTCTTCCAGTCTTCCTCCAACTGGTTCTCATAGTCTAAATCGGACTTCATGGCTTCCTTGAGCTTGGGATGCACATCAGGGCTTTCGAGAAGAGTGGTGACGTACGAGTCGTTGATAATTCCAGTGAGCTTGTCCGTTTTACCTTTAGCCTTGGTGAGAGCTTGAAGCGACGAGCACTTGAGCGAATCGGTCTTCTTTGTCGACGAGACTAGCTCTTTAGTCTTTTCGTCAAGCTCGGCTGTAACAGCTTGTAGCTTCTCTAGCTCCTTTTGAGAAGTCAAAATGTTATTGAGACCATTACCAGTAATTTCCCCGATCGAGCTATCAAGTTGGGCTATTTTCAACTTGGCAGATTCAATGTCTTGAACCCATTTGTTTTTTTCGTTTGTTTTCCGTTCCAAATCGGAGCTCAAAAGCTTGTTTGCCTTTTCGATTTTCATGCGTTGAGTGTCGAGCGAGTGCTTTGTTTCCTCCAGGCTCTTACTTTCGGTTTTAAGTTGAGCACGCGAGAGTTCGTCTGCCTTTCTTTTTGCCTTGGCTAACTCCAGTTCGCTTTGAGCTACTTGCTCCGAGGTTGCGTGGTCGAGGTCCAGCTTCGATTTCTGTGTGAGCACTTCTTGAAGCTCGCTTTGGATGAGCTCTACTTCCTTTTCTAAAGATTCGACAGTGTAAATTGACTTGTCTAGCTTGTTGTTGCTTTGTTTTGATTTGTTGGGGTCGTCGTCCAGATCGACAACTTCTTGTGCCGACGAGCTCTCACCCGCATCGTTGTTTCGAGGTTTGTTGTTTCGCGACGCGGACTTGGAGCTAACTGCTGTCGACAAGGCTGTGCTAGAGGCGTTGTTACTGTTTGAATGCAGACTCTTGGACCGATTACGCACTGATGACGACGCTTGCGGATTGAGTGAAGGGATATGTAGGGATGAGTCTACAGAAAAAAAGAAAAAAAAATCAGTTAGAGTTGAAAGGCAAAAAAAAAAAAAAAAAAAAAATCAGAGGCGAGCAGTAAAAGTTGGACAAAGAACATACCAGTAGAAATGAGACCAAGCAGACTAGTTTCCGGCAGTGTCTCCTCTGGCTGTCTCTGGGTATAGAATCGAATGGTAGACGCGTGTGACTGATAATTGTTAGAGTTCACCGCGATAACGCTCAGAGTATATGGCGTGTTACTCTGTAACCCTTTGAGAGTCACTGCGGCGTTAAGACGGTCGGTTTCACCGGCTGAGAAAGACGAGATGTTAGTGATGGCAACAGATAGAAAGACATTATAAAGAATTGGCATGTTTAAAAAAAAAATAATTACCTTTCTTGCCGTCGAGCTGGAAAACGTACTTGACGACATTCTTCTCTGGTGGAACCCAGTGAAACAGAACAGACGTGCAGGTGATGGCGTCAAGAGTGATGTTGGGAACCTCAGGAATTTCAATGCCTAGCGTGGTGATAAGCTGAGGAGCCGGAATCTTTAAAAGACGCGTAGCCCTGTGGCAGAGCCAGAGCATTGAAATCGCTATGATTATTAGCTCCAAGACCATGGTGAACGAAGTGAGGTTTGCGCGTGTCGATTCAAGCCGAAATGGTGATGATGCCGATTTGGATGAGTAGTCTCAGTAAGGTAAGTGGGAAAATGCGCAATCCGTATATCCTAAACAGCAAGATCTGAAGTCTAATTGGGTAAGAATTCTCTAATGTGAGCGAGATTTTGGCGATGGAAGGATAAGAAAAAAGAAAGAAAGAGAAAGGGAAAGACGGTTGAAATGAAATTTCGAGTTTGAATTTTTTTTATTTTTCATAAAAAACAAGAGGCGGGTCAAAGTATCAAAGCGCAAGTGCTAAATCTCTCAGGTCCAATCCAGACACTCGTTAAGTCTCTCTGTGAAGTCACTGTTGACCAACGCCACTGTCCTATAGGCCTGACAGTTCTACCTTGGTTGCACTCACGATGATGATTAAAGCAAACATTGTCGACTCGGGAAAAAAAAAAAAAAAAAAAGCCATCTTTAGTAAGCTTCTATCGTCTCACTGCATTAAGGTCAACTACCAGGACCTGCTGTTATGCTCGGTTACAGGGCTTTTTGGCAATTTTTTATTTATTTCAGCATTTTAACAAACGGCTCTTCTCCTTCAACTTTTATCAAATTTTCATTCTTTTTCTGTCCTGTTCTTGCACCCAATAGACCTAGATATTTGATCAGCTCAGCTCGTGTAAACATTTGAATCCGCAATAATCATGTCCAAGCTTAGCGCCGCCGCCTATGATTTTAGAAGTATGTTTGATTTCGCCACTCTGCTATCTTTATTAGGCGCTAATATCTCTTGCAGGTGATACTTTCACGACCCCCACCAAGTCCATGCTCGAGGCCATGCTCACGGCCTCTCAGGGTGATGACGTTTACGAGGAGGATGCTGATACAAACGCTTTTCAGGCACGCGTTGCCAAAATTGCCGGTAAAGAGGCTGGCGCCTTTATGGTCTCTGGCACCATGTCTAACCAGATTGCCTTGAGATGCCATCTTTACCAGCCTCCTCACTCCATCCTGTGCGACCACCGGACTCATGTCTATACCAGCGAGGCTGCTGGTCTTGCCATCCTTTCACAGGCAATGGTAACCCCTGTGATCCCCTCCAACGGCGTCTACTTGACTCTTGAAGACGTCAAGGCAAACATTATTGACTACGACGATGTTCACGTTGCGCCTACTAAGGTCATCTCGCTTGAAAACACCCTCGGAGGCTCCATCATGCCTTTGGAGGAGATTAAGAGAATTAGCGAATATGCTAGAAGCATCAATGTCAAGATGCATCTTGATGGCGCCCGTCTGTGGCATGCCTCTGCTGAGACTGGTATTCCCATGGCTGAATACTGCAAGTACTTTGACTCCATCTCGCTGTGTATGTCTAAGGGTATGGGTGCGCCAGTTGGTAGTGTCTTGGTCGCTGACGCCGCTTTTATCAAAAAGTCCCGCTGGATCAGAAAGCAGCAAGGTGGCGGTATCCGCCAGGCTGGCTTGCTGGCTGTGGCTGCTAACATCGCCATTGATGAAGTCTTCCCATTGTTGGTCAACACTCACAAACTGGCAAAGGAGACTGCCAAGTTCCTTGATGAGAACTATGGTGTCAAACCTGAGATCCCCGTTGACACGAGTTTCATCTTTTTGGACGCAAAGCGCAGTGGCCTCGATATTTCCATTTTTAAGGAGGAAGGTGAGAAGCGCGGCTTGAAGCTGCTTGACAACCGCCTTGTGTTCCACCACCAAATCTGCCCCGAGGCTGTCGAGCTTTTGAAGGAGTCCATCAAGGTTGCTATTGAGCGATCTAGGGCCAATGGACTCAAGCCCGCGGATGATGTTTCTGTGCAGACAGGCCGCCCCTCCTATGGTGCTGCGATTTTGTAAATTTTTGTAAATTATATAGTATCTCTATAGCTTTAATAATATCTGGCATTTAAAAGTGGCCTGGTTGGCCTTGCTCAGTAATCCTCTGCTTCCAGCTTAGTATTGCCGAATGGGTTTTGAAGGTTTTTTATTTTTTGTTCAAAAATTTTTATTTTTTTTTATTCCTGTTTACAAGCATCTCTCGCGCAATCTCAACTTTCTTACAACCTCCTCGCAACCTTTTAAATTGCCAGGTGAATACCCTCGGTTTCTCTGAACCAGTAATAGATCTCGGGTCCTACTCCAATTTACTCACTTGTTTTGTCCCTCACATCACAGACCTCACACAATGGCAAGGCACTTTATCAAGCTTATAACTCACAAATACACACCTGTTCAGATCCAGGTCCGAAATGGTACGTATGCTGCGAGTGAAAATATACCCCCGGAACTCTTTGGCTAATCTTTCTAGCCACTAGCAACGATGCCTGGGGTCCAAGCAGTAGCGAGTTGCGAGAAATTGCACTTTTGACCTACCACGAGTAAGTAGCCCAATAATTTCAATTTATTGCACATGAACTGATCTTTGAAAACATTGCAGAGTTTATGGGCCTGAGGTATACCAAGTTTTGGCCAAGCGTTTAGCAGACAAGCCAAAGAACTGGCGACACATTATGAAGGTAAGCGACGGGCTTGTAGGGTTCACTTTTTTTATTTCACTTTGCATTATATCTAACCTTTTCTAGGCTTTAACGGTGATATTATTTTGCATCTACGAGGGATCGGACTCAGCGCTCGAATGGATCAAAGCCAATAAATATCTTATAGAGAGCTTACGGCACTTTCGGTATGCAGATGATAGAAACATTGACCAGGGTGCATCTATTCGAACAAAGGCGGCTACGCTGGTGGATATGATTGAATCGCCTGAAAAGATGGAGCTAGAGAAACAAAAATACAACAAGATCCGGGCGCAGATGGGGCGCCCGGGTATCGTGGACATGAACGGTGGTGATACGCCTAAAGACTTTAGAAAGAGTAGTCATCGCATGACTATGGACCTTCAAGGCCGGCTATCGACAGGAACCACTACCGGGTCAACGTCTTCTACCGCGCCATCTTCCTCTGGCAGCTCAACTAATGTCAACAGTAATGGTGTCATCAGCCCCCGCGCATCGTCGGAGTTTGTGAGAAAGCCTTACACTCGACCCAGTCTCTCGCTGGACGGCCGGTATTCACTCTCTCTACCTCTGCAGTCCATCAAAGAGTAGAGTAACTTGCATTCGTGCCCATACTAGCTGATACATTTGTTCTGTCTCTTTGCGCAATGATACTCTTCCCTCCTCTTCTCGCACTGAAACCCCTTAGCGTCATAAAATAAAAACTTCCTGACGATCTATTTAATTTTTTTTTTTATTACAACGACCAGCGAACTCCCTCTATTTTAATTTCTATTGCTATTTAAGATAATTAGTATGTTACTAATAATTTAATTCTAATACCCTCTTCCTTTTTTTTTTCTATTTATTTCTTGTACCCGATTTAGATTACACTGGTATCATGGTGCTTTGGTGCAACTTCCCAAGATGTTTGTGATTATCTGGCCGAATCTTTGAGATGGTTGGTAGAACAAAATTCTACACTATTTCCGGGTCATTACGCTTCACATTCACGTGTAAAAAACTATACTCCCAGAGCGACTTTTGGAGAAGCAACGAATTTTAAAGAGAGGAAGCAGTGACCAAGAATCAGTACGTAGTGAAAGCTATACATTCTCAACTTTTTTCCTGCTTTTTTTTTTTTTGTCAAGAGAGGAAAACACATGAGTTGCAGGCAATCGACGCTCAAGTTAAATCCAAAATGTAAAAAAGATAAAATCATTATGTAGAGATAGTAAAAGGGAAAAAAACCTCCCCAAAGTCCCGTTGTCGTTTCACCGATAGTTATAATACAAGTATGAGGATGTAGATACTTTGATCAACATTGTGTGTTGGAGACTTGGTATATTTAGAACTACTGAAGGAAATCAGGGCAAAACGAAAGGAAAAAAAATTTCTACAATTTGAATAATAAACGATTACAATTTTTTTTTATTTTATTTTTTTTTTGAAACCCTCAATATGCAAAAAGCATTTTAATATTTATATATGAAAAACAAAAAGACCGGTGATTGATCCTGAGTAAGACCAATGGTTTTAGAACTGGTGTTAAAATTTTTGGCTTGGAGATTAAAACCAAGAATCATTTGAAAACAGGACTTGTCAGTTCCATGTTAAGTTTTTCTTGTTACAAGCTACCAACATATTAAAACCAATAATAATAATAATAATAAAAAACTTGCTTGCGCTGGTTGGAGTAGTCTTATAATAAACTATCTGATTTAAAAAAAAAAAACTGTTTATTAGATTTTAGTTTAGAGATGATTTGTAAACTAGAGACTTCCCCATAAGTTGCAAATCAAGATCAAGATTCTTTTCAAGTAATTGGTCAAGCTAAAAAGTGTAAGCCTGATAAAGTATGAGCTGTGGATTATTCCATTTCAAAATGCCAGAGATAAGTTGCTTGTTGGTGCAGGAAAGGCTTACTTGCACGGCTGTTCAACCTTTTTTTTTTGTCCTATATGCAGCATACTTAACTTCCCTACCGCGGAAGTTGGCAATAATAAAAAAAAAAAAACTTCATACCTTGTTAAGAACTGGTTTTCGCAAAAATCTATTAGATAGATAGATAGATAGATAGAAAATCTGTTAATTGTCCTAATATCTAGAAGTTACATAACAAAAGAATATAAAAAGAAAACATATAGCTCTAACATCAACAACCTATTTTTAAAATAATTTTTATTTCCTGTGTAATATTACCATTGACGTAAACTGTATCTTGTAATGGCTAATCCTTCATTTAATAAAACGGTTTGCGGCATCATAAAGCACTGAAAATTAATTGCTGACAATGGTGAAATCACTTGACTACACTGCTGGGGAGGATCCTGTGCCAGAACAGGGAAGCATGCGAGCAATTGGCAGCCCAGGCCAGGTTTTACTGGCTTAGCACTTGCGGGAAACGACGACCGCACAAGATGCGCTTCAGGTTTTTCTGGTTTGCTAGAGACCAGCGTACCGGGCTCCCTCCACGAGGGGTCCTTGCGACTCATGGGAGAATTCCGGCCTTCCCGAATTTCCGCGCCTACGGGTCCAGGCGCGCTACAAATAGCTCCAGACCCAGGTAAGCCTGGTGTTTTCTCAGTATATAATTACACATAGGACACTTAAATAAACAAATACTTCTACTACTTAATTGCTAACAATGCTATGCTACCTTGTGTATTAGAGATCAGTTTTTACTATTTATCTTTATACTGGCTCATGAAAACATTACCCAGAGCACTGTTAAAGATTATAAGTACTAGAACAACTGTAAATTACAACTTTAAAGACTGATTATATTTTTATAACCAAAACTATTACGACGGTACTTGCCAATACTTGTCATCATCAAAAATCAGAGCCCTAATCGTTTTGAACCAAACGTGGGGGTTTCATTTATAGGATTTAATCAGTTTTGAGTATCTACATGCTCAGCCTAGAGCTTCAAACTACTTTAAGCTTTATAGGCATAAGCAAGCCCAACAATCAGGAAGGCTTGCATTATTTCATCTTGGTAGTGCAGTTTATTTTTAAGTGTGAAATATCACAGGCCGGAAATTGAGAAAGAGAAGTTCTGCCAAGCAAAAAACGATTGGAATGGAACATTGGATAGGGGAATTTCAAGAATCCAAGAAAAAAGCTTGGTTGTTAAAACTCGGTAACTAAAAATTATAGATCTATATTATTATTATTATTTAAAAATAAATAATTGCACATAAGTAAAGAGTTTCGTTTTATGGCAGTTGGGGATTAGTATGGTTGATTGTCATTAAAAGAATGAGAAAGTTTTGTATAATCTTCACCATGAAGAAAAGTTGCAAATTTGCTGGATTATTATAATTTTTTTTTTTTTTTTTGAAGACAGAACCGCAGTGGTTTATTGAACAACCTCCTACGGGCAGCGTTTAAAAAACAAACAATGGACCCTCGAGACAGTCCAATAAATAAATAGACATTATAGATTATATGGTCGTAAAGAGTTAAAAATCCAAACAAGCCGCCGGGGCGCAAAGCTTTTTTTTTTTTTTTTTTGAACTGGATAGTTATTTCGACGGCTCCTTTTTATCTTTAACCTTGGAATCCAGATCCTTATTGATCCCCTCGACCTGTTCAGATACGTTTTTCCAAAGCCCCACTGAATCGACTGTGTTTTTCCGCACATACTCATGCGCCTTGCCAAAGACATCGGCCCTAGCCGGCCGGCCAGGGGCCGACGCGCTGCTGCTGCTGCTGCTGTTGTTGTTGTTGCTGCTGCTTGCGTGCCAGTGTTGTTGATGGTAGTGATGGGAAGAGCGATAGCGAGTGCCGGAGCGGTCGCGCGCCGTGGGCGAGTCAAGGTCACTGTGCAGGCTGAGGCTACCCTCAATCAGCGCCGCTGCCTTGCCGCGCTCGCGCCGTAGCAACCCGCGGTCCTTGGAGACCTGCGAGTCGACCACGTCTTTTACCGCCAGCTTTAGATCATCATGCGTACACTATAAAAACGTAATAGTAAAAAAAAGATTCATAAACTGTCAGCCAAAGATCCAAATAGCGTGTATAATTTGCGTTTCTTATTTATTTTTTTTTATTTTTTTTTTTATTCTTGCTTAGGTGGGGGAGTGAGTGTATGAAGAGAAGGAAGGGGAGGGCTCACGCTTTCTTTAAACTCTTGAAATAACGACTTGCGCAGCTTGTCAAATTGACCAGACCGTTTAAATTCATTTATCACTGCTGCTGCTTCGGGGCTTAATGGTCGTGACATGGTATTTTGCGATTATTAAATCGGTATTTAAAACGTCGCGTCGACAAAAAAAAAAAATACGCAGGTAAAGTTCCAAACGGTTTCAAAGATCTTTTTTTATTTTTTAAAAAAATGAAGGTACGCTGGATTACATAACAACTATATTTAATAAAGCATATGTCTCATCAAACATGTACGCGATTTAACTGATTCGCTTGCTAGCCGTGACAGAAGTTTTATTCATAGCCATTCTAAATATAAAAAACTCTAGTTCTCAATAAATACCTTCTTTACTGGATGCGTGATAATGTTACGGTTTGATAAATCCCAGCCGCACAGCTTGAGCGCCTTTGTTATGCGGAGGTTGTCAAAGATTGTCGCGAGGGTGTCGGCTGTAGTTTTAATGAGGGTAAGCGGGTCGTCGATATCATTTTTTTCCTCAAAGGAGCCTCGCATTGAAAAATGGCTGCTGACAGCACTTGCAATCAAATATGCGTGGACCCAAGCCCTAAGGTCGCCAGATCCGGTGGTACTACTACTGTTATCTTCGTCCAGGAGAGTAATATGAACCTGTGTGAGTTTGCTCTCAAGCACTTGGTACCAGATAATGTAGCCCCAGTCGCTGGTGACTTTAACCAGCTCTGTAATAGAAATGTTAAGGCTCTGGGTACTGCTGCTAATTGCCTCAAACCCACCAAAGTAGGCATAGCCAATGATCTTGCCATCAGAGTTTCGAACCGCTCCGTCGGGTTCCAAAATGTTTTCTCGTCGTGCGACCTTTTTTGGTGTAAGCAAAAGACGCGACAATGACGTGTCAGAGTTGATGTCAACTTGAGCAGTCTGTTTTAATTCGGTCAACGATTTGTGAATATCAGAAAAAACGATATTTGCCCGTTGCCGATTAAGGCTTTTCAAAACAACACTTGAAACTGCCCGGTAGTTGGTCCAAAGGTGGAGTGTTAGCAAAATTGTTACAACAATCCACATTGCAATCCCCTCTCCTTTCACGACTCCGACAACCAAAGAGCCAGCGAGCATCCCCATAAGCGAAATCACAGTTTCCTGCGATTGATCCTTTGCGTTGACGTCTGCTATACTACCGCGGACTGGGTCCGTAAAATGTTGAGTAAGAGCCGCTCGTGATCCACCCGCCATGACACCACAGATGCTTCTGAGTAAACCGGACATGCATAACATCCCGACCATTACCTTCTTGTCAAATGGGAAAAGAGGTGAAAGACAATCAAATACAATGGCACTATCGTTAAAAATATCCGCCATGAACCGATATTTTTTGCATTCAGGCTCGAGGGCAGATCCAAACTTCCAAGCAAAGCCAATAGTACCGAGCCGGCCAATGGTTTCCTGAACTATTTTCATGAACAGGGCCGAAGTTGACGAAGCGGACTGGTCACCAACACCGACTGCGCTAAGCACAGCTCTATTGGCAAATAGTGACGCGATCGAGGACGAAAACGCTTGAAAAGAGTCAAAAATTTGATAGTCAAAATAATCCGGGGTAACACTGTGGGGGTAGCCAGTGGGAAGAAAGACATTGACCAAGTACTGCACAGTTGAGACAGAATTGAGATTCAGTTTCGACGTAGGCATCAAGTGCGACGTAAGCCGAGTCGTATCAAAGGAGTTGTTGACCGACGGTCTGCTTTCGTAAACACGGCACAATTCGCCATTCTCGTCAATCTCTTTAATCCGGAACGGGAAGCGCGAGCTTAGTCCTGAGGGTGAATTGGTGGCTGAGGCAGACTTCTCAATGTCAAGATACGTAGGTGTGGCAATTCCAGACGCAGTCATGATGGTCGTATCAATCAATTGAGTAATTTAGCAGAAGGAAAAAGAAGTGACTTATTAAGATGGGCAAGACCGTGTTTGTTTATGGAGAGAACAAAAGTTCAGAAAGGTGGGAAATACTCGGGGTTGCGGTTATGTAACTTAAATTTTCAATGCAATTTAAACAAGATGACTGGCAAAGTTTTTCTAGAGATCTCAAAGACAAGTCTAGTTCGTTGTGTCAGTAAGAGCTAGATATACTATTGTAAAAAATAAGAGCTCTCAAAAAAAAAAAAAAAAAAAAAAAAAATCAACAAAAGATGAATACTGGTTCTGGGTCCTTCTGCACTGGGGATGGCACACGTTGAGCAGAATGGAGTGACTAGCTACTACAGCCCTGAATGGGAATATCACCCCGTGTGAGACGATGGCGATGGGAATTGCAAGGTGGAAATAAAAAAGAGCTATTCCATAGCAAAACCAAGCAATTTTAATGACTCTCCAGAAGATGATCTTGGGCCTTTTCTTTTGTTTACTTTTGTAAAAACAACGGCGGTAGATCGTTCGAGAAAAGCACCGATGGGAAAGAAATCAAGGCCCTGGGCCCAAAACAGAGTTCTGATGTTTGCGCTGGCATTCTCATGTTTACCCTGTAAATAGTGCGGCGTTGGTTCAGCGTTGTTGGAAGAGCGCACTAAGTTGGGAGCTGGTGAGCTTATTGCTGGCAATTTTACCACCACCACGAATAAACTACAAATGGGCAGTAACATCGCACAATCAACAACAAACTTTTCTTTCCTTCCTCTTCCCCCTTCTTTGTCATCACAATTACCACGCAACTAGATACTCTTTACCATGTCTGAGCCCACCCCCAAGACCGAAGTCAAGCCCGAATCCGAACACATCAACGTCAAGGTTACCGACTCTTCCACCGATGTTTACTTCAAGATTAAGAAGTCGACGCAGCTGAAGAAGGTTTTCGACGCCTTCTGCAAGCGTACTGGTAAGGAAGCCAGAGGCCTGCGGTTCTTGTACGAGGGCGAGCGCATCAGCGAACAGGACACCCCTGCTTCGGTAAGTTGGATGAGTGTGCTGCACCAACAATTGAACTGGCAAACTAACTCGTGATTTTTTTAAAGCTTGATATCCACGACGGTGATACTATTGAGGCCCATAACGAACAGGTAAGAGTGATTATAAATTTTCTTTCGCGTCTCTATTTCTCAGTCTTTTACTAACAATGGTTTTTTTCTTTTCTTATTAGCTTGGCGGCTACTAATCCTGCTTTCTCTTCATATTTATTACGACCCGATCATTTTTTATCTCTATATACTGTCAAATTTTTGCCTTCTAGTTTTTTTTTTTTTTTCTTTTCCTTTTCTGAACTTAAGCGTACTGTTATAGTTAGTTTCTACGCGTAATCGCGTAGATTCTTCTATGTAAATTGGTTCTTATCGGTTTTATTTTGCTTTACTTGATGATTTGCATTGGTAGTCGCGTTGTTCTATTGCTTTTTTTTTTTTTTTTTTTGGGGGGTGGGGGTTGATGATGGGGCGGCCAAAATGAAAAAAAAATTGAAAAAGTGACTTTTACCTT
>JAKUCA010000049.1:0-34405 GCA_030567025.1 Geotrichum europaeum
TTGGTCGTGTCCACAGTGTCCTGAGAAAGGGCAACTATGCTCAGCGTGTTGGTGCTGGTGCCCCCGTGTACCTGGCCGCTGTCCTTGAGTACCTTGCTGCTGAAATTCTCGAATTGTCTGGTAACGCCGCCCGTGACAACAAGAAAACCCGTATCATTCCCAGACATTTGCAGCTGGCCATCAGAACAGTTTTTCATTGCTGAACATGTTTCCAATAGTAAGCTAGATCCTTGAAACTAAACAATTGGGAAGAGTATGAGATTGAGTTCACGAGATTACTAAGCTTAGGTCTAGAGAAAATAGGAAACTAGAGGTCCAAGTTTATTTTACTGTATCCACGAGTTAGCGATAACCATACAATTTAGATCTTGAGTTACAAATCACAACTTACAGAAAAGAGAAAGATAAGGGATCTCTTTGAAGTTGTAGTTGTGAGTGAGTGAGTAGAAAGACTTTATTCGGTTACGCTTGGTGGTGACTCTGGCCCACTTGGTTTAGCAAAGTGAGTTGCGTACTGAGTTGCGTACTTGAGTTGCGTTTGCTTGTGAGCCAGGCTTAGTTATAATCTCGTTCAGGCTTGGAGTTACGCGGAAGAGTTTGCGGGCACTGAATGAAGGTATGCTGTTGGGAAGAGTCAGGAGTTTTAAAGCTTTCGAGAAAGTCTTCGTTGTGAATCGTGCGAGGTTTCCATTCGTTCTTGTTTTTCAGGGAAGTTCAAGAGGTTTAAATACTTCTTACTGGACTTCCCAGGCTTCTTGGAAATGAACGAGCGGAGGTTTCAGCATTTCCTGATTTCCTGTCAAACAACAACATTTTTTATTGAGTTTGCCTCGCATTAGGAGGGCTTTCTTGTTTGTTCTAACATTAGATTATTATTACAACAAAAGAGTGTTACGAAGACAAAGGCTCTGTGATGCTTCCCATTGTCATAAGCCCAGCTTTTGTCCCCAGAAAGGGAGATCCCATTTGTCCAATGCTCTGTCACGCACATGTGCGTAGTATGACAAATAGTAGCATTAGAATGATAGCAAGAACTATTCCTAGTAGAGTAAAAAATCCCGAGGTAGCATGATTGTGTCACGATGCATTATCCGTCGGCATGGTGTGTCGTGACAAAACTTAATTAATTTATGAGTTATTTAGTAAATCACATAATCTGAAAAAACCCAAAATGGGTTTGCAAAAAAATTCCAAATAATCACTTTCATAAATAATAAAATCTCTATTTTTTGGTGCATTTGGCACATTACAAAAGTCTTCTTGGAACCCTATAATAATTTAAAAATATTGTTTTATTTAAGCTGACATAAGAAAAAGCCTTCCAGAAAGGCTTTAAAATAAATAGAATAAGCTGTTAGAAAACTTGAGCCAATATTAGCCAATTATATCTTTTATTATATTACATGTGCAACTCATTTACAATAAAGATTTATTTTGGCAGATACAATTTTATCTCATTTAAATTGTTTTAAAAATAACCTTTTGTAAAAATACAGGAGTTAAACAAATACATAAGTCCTAGTACTTTTTTCTTTTTTCTGTAACACATGAATGACTAATTATATATTTAATACATTCTCAAAAAGTTTAACTTTTTCTTTTCTCATTGATAGATTTACATAATTTTATTTGAAATATTTTTTATGATATTTTATTTAAGTACCCTTTACTTTTTTATTTCACTAGACTTTCTTTACTTTAACTCATAAAAAAATTAGAGTTTACCATTCAGTAGACGATTATAATACATGTTAAATTTATTTACCAGTTTGGACGTAACATAATTTAAAATGTTTAGAGATTACTTGTCTTAATGCATGGCTTCCTTGGCTTTCATATTCGCTGTATTTAAACACCATGGGCTGTGATTTTGATTTTCAAAAAATGAATTAAAAGGTCTTCAAGTGGTTTTCAAATTTCAATTACTGTTATGTCTCAATTTCCCAGTTTTTCTCTTCAGTCTTTTATTTTGCTGGAAATAAAAAATATTTTGCAATATAGTCGAAAAGCTGATATAATGTGCAAGACGTGCTAAATCTAGCCTAACTATGACAGTAAAGTCCTATTTTTGCTTTTACATGCAAAAGCCAGAATAACTACACTTAAATGTTACAAAACGTTAAATTTATTGCTCAACTCAGTACTACTAGGGTACACAATATATATAGCAAAACTGATTAAAAAAGCAAGTTTGTTAGAGTTTCAGAAGTACCACCAGTTTCAGATAAAGGTGTTCCAGAGCAAGTGATTTTCTACCTTATATCTTGTTGATATAAGGTGAGGATTTGAGAGCAAAAATTTCTATTTTGTACAACAACGGAATATCACAAGTCTATAAATACCTGTACTTTTCTGTTTATATAACTTTTTCTATTCTTATTTTCTATAACGCATATTTCATTAATTTTATATTATTTACTTTCTGATTTACTTTTCACTTCATCCATCTACAATGACTGATTTACTCACCAATGTTCAACAAAGTTAAATGTTAATTTTTATCAGATATCATTTACATAATATTCTTAGCTTAATTTAATTTTAAGTTGTTGATTCTTCCATCACATAATGCTATCACAAACTAAAAATAGATGCATTCTAGGTAGTATGATTAAATACACAAAATTAGCAAACAATATTTAGAAGCTATGATAGTTAGGCTTAATATGCCCAGTTTCAAGTTTTGAAGTCATACTTTTGTGAATTTGTATTTTTGAACTTGAGTTCAGTACCAGGAGAGTAAGTACAAAATGGTTAAGTAGCTAATACTATAAGATTTCTATATTTAAACTTAATTTATTTTGTAGCAATTTTACAAGAGCTGGTATTTTCAAAAAAATAAAAGGTACTTGAAAAATAGCTCGGCATGTATATGTTTGCTAAGACATTGATTAATAGTAAAACTCAAAATTTTTCAACTTTAATTAAAACTTTAAATAGCATCTAAAACTTACTGAACGCAATTGAAGTGATATTTCTCTCTACGTCAATAAAATATTTTCACGCACTATTTTTATTTTGTATAAAAACATATTTTCTCTTTTGTTTTAATAATTCTTATAATGATTATGTTTTTTTTAAAAATAATATAAAATTAGCAAGTTTTTATCTCCATAAATCTTTTTAAAAAGGGGTTGGCAAGTTTGTATTTTACTTTTATTATTATGTAGAAATAGACGAACAAAACCACTAAAGATTTGTTTTTGAAATGTTTAAAATATAAAATGTCAATTTTATTTTACAGGAGAATAATGTTTCAGAGAGCATTAAGTGACCTCTTTGAAAAGAAAATAAATAGCCTACCAAAGTTTGATATTAAAACATTTGAAAGCAAATCTTGGGTGTTTTATTACAAATATTAACATTTACTTTTTAACCTATTTTAGATTTAGTCTCATACTTCATTTAATTTGAAGTTTAAATTTAAGTGGAAAATTACTTTGAAATAAGGTTTGGCAATTTTTAAAGTTACAGTAACATTTTTATTTAATTCTTTTTAAAAATTTTAAATTTTCTATGTGCGCTTTATTGTAAAAACCGTTTTTTAGAAAAGGTTAAATTCAGAAATTTATTTAAAAATAATTAAAATGCTATTTTAAATACAAAAGGTGAAATCTCGAGGATTTCCCATTTATTTTGTTTTTGAAACTTACTTTGCAGTCTTTTTGTTTACCCATTTTTTAACATATTTTTTAAAATAAAATATAGTTTTTCCTTATCTGCTTTTGTTTATCTCCGTTCAAAATATTCAGGTTGATTTTCAAATAGTATCGCTTGATCTAGTGATTGAAAATAAACTTTAATGTATTGGAGCTGGACTGACAAGCTTTGTTATTTTATCAAATTTTTATTTTCATAAATTTATTTTTTTCCATTATGTTTAATAAAATTTTCGTTCTATTAAGAACACATTTTGGGTGGTCTCTTATTTGGCTTTCAATTTCAAGTTTTATGACTCTTAATTTCAAGTTTTATAATTATTTTCTTAAAATTTTGAATATTTTGCTCATCTGTTTAATTTATTTGTTTATTTGTAGAATGCAACAAAAAATGCAACATCTTCAAAAATGCCATTTTTCAGTAATGTTTATATTTAGATAAATGCGTCGCATCCATCCTTTTTATGGCACAATGGTAAAGCAAACTAAATAGTAAATTGTAAGTCATCTATGCCAATACTTTAAAAAAACTTGTAAGGCGATGAGACTTTTTTCTTAAAGGTATTTCAATATGATGTAAAATCAATTTTGATTGCATTCACAAGAGTTCAAAAAGCTTGAAGTAGACTCACAAAACATTTACCAATACAGTGACACTTGGCTATAAGCAACCTCTTTAGATGGTATTCCTAACATTAAATAACTAAAAATCGTGTTCAAATTAATTTTACATACAAAAGTTCACAAAGCCTTGCTATTAAGATAAAAAAAATTTTTACTTCTCCTATATAAAATTTCTTATAATTTGCAAACTTTTTTTTACACTTATTATTTAATATATTACAAATTAGTGGTCCAGCACATTATTAAAAGTCAAAGATTAAGGAATACTAGCCTGATTTGATTTTTGATAACAAGGTATTACTCTAGTTACTTTTAAAAGGATGCTCAGGCTTGGTTCACGTAATCACGAAAGCTCATGTAAAAAAATGTGACTTGTAGCAATCACATGTTTATTTGGAAAATTCAAATATCATGTGTTTTTGCAAATTTACGACTATAATGTCTAAGTTGCAGTTGTAGTTAAACAAATGTTTGGATAAGTTCTCTGTAATAAAATATGTTTGTTTGTAAATCAAAATTATTTTTTCTAGTTGTTTCTATATATAAAAGACAGTAGTCCTTGCAAAACACTCACTATAGCTTTTTTTACTACGCTTTATACATAAATATGTTGCTGGTCAGCGTTATAATTGAAGATTACAATTGAAATTCATCCGGTGAAGAAAGAAAACCACAAAAAACGTGATTGGTCCAATTGATTATTGGCTTATAATCAATGAATGCAGTAGCAGGTAGCAGATGAGAAGAGCTACAGCTGTGAAAATATATGGATGTTTGGTTAAATAGTACCTGCGCTATATTCTAAAATCTGGTGATTACATAATAAATTAACATTGAGCAGTAAAGTTATAAAAACACATTTGATATTTAAATTTATAAAATGCAAACATGTATTACAGACTATACGTCACACCTCTCACATAAGCTTTTGTGATTGAGTGAACCAAGTCTGTACTTTTTGAGAGTAGTAAAATATTTATTCTTTAGTGCATTTGGAGAATAGTAAAAATGTTATTGAAACTTTATGTTGACATGAGTTGATTGTTATCAGAAAGCTGAAGACTCTCTTTTAGAAAAAGATCATTAGTCCAGACCTGCTGAAAAAAGCTAGGTCAGGAAATTTGAAAATTGAATTTTCACTAAGACAAACCTAGTAACTGCGCTGATAAAAAATAATACATACAGATACATACAACTGTAAAATGGAAATATTGTTAAATTGATGCAAGCGCGTTTAATATTGCTGATGAGTTGAAAGCAAAAAGTAAATTAAAAAAGTTCATATATATTAAATTAATTGTTTATGAGTTATAGAAGTAATAATACAAAATTATATGTAAAGAAATTATTAACAATTAAATGAAAAATGGAATTCTTGTTGAGGTACGATTGTGTTATCCACTAAGCAACACATAATAGTTTTTGACAAATATTTTGAATACAAGCTCATCTGTGTTAAATTGCACTAGTGTCATAACAATCAAATCAAAATTTACTTATCTGATATCTCCCATTTTTCTAACTTTTTCAATTTCAAAATTATTAAGCATCATTAAAGAATTGCCCATAAAGTTTAGATTACTTTCACAATCAAAAGAAAAACGAAACAAAGTGAGGCACAGCTGCGTGACTCTTTGGAAAATGTGTTTGGTGTCCCAAAAGCAATTACAAATAAAGAATTACTTTTTTGAAAGTCAAACACTCATTATTAATCAGTTAATGAAGTCTCATTTAGTAATAACCTGCCTTAAACTAAAATGATATTTTTTCTTTTGCTCAAGAGTTTTTTTTATAAAACCTTCTTAGTTTTTATCCTTAATTACATTTTTTTCTACTTTTATTTATTTTGATTTGTAGGTTTTTGTAGTGTCTAAGTTAATCCAAAACATATTGTTTTTAAATTAAACCATAATATTTGCGCGTAAATTTTTATCCTCGTTAGTACATTATTAAGTATATGCGCATAGTAGGTCAACGTCCAAGCGTTAATTTATTGACTCCTTCTGGGCGCGAGCATTACGTGAATTTTGAACTGTTATATAACCCTATATACAAAGTGAAACAGTGTTTACTGCTACAACTATTACTAGGGCTACTTAATTGCCTACCAACGAAAAAAAAATTTTTTTGATGTTTTACAAAAGAAACTTAAAATATAAAATATATCAAAGTACATTTAGCATAACATTTTCACGTCCAAAATAAATAAATAAACTAGCAACATGAAGCTGAAAAGATAGGTTGATTTTTTGTATACCAATTTTTTTAAGTATTAACTGCAACCCGCTTATCTAATATAGAATCAGCAACTTCCTTAATTGCAGACACAAAATCGCCCCAATTCTCACAAAACGCCAGCAATATATTGGTAAAAACTATTTTTTTTATATTTTAAAATGTTTTTGAAGCTTCAATTTTTGTTCTAATATTTAAACAAATTATTAAAATGCTAAAATGGGTTTGATAGTTAACTATAAAATTCTAAAATTCTAAACTTTTGTGTTTTTAGTACAGAACTTTTGAACATTGACAAATCGTGTAAAATATATATTATTTTGTAGTTAGTAGCAAATCTTTTTACTTTGTTCTTCTATGTTTTTATTCTAAACTTTTTAATAGCTTGCCAATGTTTAATAAAAAAAAGCTTCAGCTGATAGAAATGTTAAATTTGCTTGCTAGATACCTAAACTTTTTACTGTTTTTAACAGCAAAATATATTAAATTACACTTTCCTACAAAAATATTTCTTAAAATAATTAATTTTTAAATGCATTAAAATTGAAATGAATTAGTTTAGTTAAATTAATAAAAAGATTATATAAAATGTTAAAGTTGTATTAAAAAATAAAGTGAGAAATTGACAAAAAATAGTTAATTTTATATTTTGTTTTATGCTTCCTATGTATACAGTCAGTGAACAACTGTCGTAATCAGCATTATTTTTATCAAACTTTCTGCAATAAATTAAGCTTGACATATATAATTTTAAAGCTTTTGGTTTAAATTATGACGCTTACGGTTGCAAGGGCTCTATATAATTCCGAAGACAATGGTCTGATGTCATTATATGACAAACTTTGACCACATTTCAATTTATTTAAGCTGTTAATAGTAGAAGATATTGGATTACATAAAAATTGGTTTAAGGTTTGTTGGAGTTTCAGATGTTTCAAATGGTTCAGATATGCTACCAGTTTTAGATAAAAGTATGCCAGTGCAAATAATCTCCTATCTCATATCTTGTTAATATAACTTGAGATTATATTGATAACAGTTTCTGTTTCATGAGATAACAGGAACTCAAGTCTCTTTTTGGTGTGACAACAGGGCATCACAAGTCTATAAATATTTGTATTTTCCTGGTTGTATAATTTTTCTATTTTATTTTCTATAACGCATATTTCATTAATTTTATATTCTTTACTTTCTGATTTACTTTTCACTTCATCCATATACAATGACTGATTTACTCACAAATGTTCAACAGCAAGTTTACATTTTCACAGTAAATTCTGCTATTATCAAAATGATTAGAAAAGATAAAATTTGCTTTATTGAAAACCAAAAAATAGTACAAGTATGTAAATATTAATATTTTTTTGTTTGGATAACTTTTTTTTTCTATGTCACATAAACTACTAATTTCATATTTATTGCTTTTCTCTAATTTACTTTTTACTGATTTCATTTACAATGTGTCACAACACACCTTGCCCAGGGCAATGCATCATGACACAATTTTACTTTTCCAGGTTCCTTACTCAAACGAGGTTAGTACTTGTTATATTTACTTCACACTTAGGCACAAGCGGTAATATTAAAGCATAAGCATCACAGAATAAATGCAATGCTATCACAGAATAAATGCAATGCTATCACAGAATGAATCCTATCGCAGAATAAATGAAATGCTATTGCAGGGTGGATGTGATGACACATAAAATATAATCACACTTAAGAAAGTCCTTCTAAAAGCGGGGCAAACTGAAAAAAAGAAAAAAGCTGTTGTTTGAACGAGGATTTCAGCAAGCAGTGTGACGACCGTTTGTTCCTTTATTTGAAGGCAGAGAAGTTGGACAAGAAGTACATAAACTCCTTCAAATCCCCAGAACTTCCTGAACGGAACAACAATATCAATTGTTAGAGTTTCAGAAGTGCCACCAGTTTCAAATAAAGGTGTTCCAGAGCAAATAATCTATTACCTTATATCTTGTTGATATAAGATAAGGATTTGAGAGCAAACATTGCTATTTGGTACAACAACAGGGCATCATAAGTCTATAAATATCTGTATTTTCCTGCTTGTATAACTTTTTCTATTTTATTTTCTATAACGCATATTTCATTAATTTTATATTCTTTACTTTCTGATTTACTTCTCACTTTATCCATCTACAATGACTGATTTACTCACAAATGTTCAACAAAATTTTGGAAAAATGAAGCCGCTGACAATTTATTAATTCAAAAGTGATTCAGTTTTTATTTAGCAAAATTTGAAATTCAAATGTGCTATTAAGTGAATAACATTTTTATTCGGTTGTATAAAACTTGCTCCAACTTTTAAATTACTTCTTATTTTAATTTCAGCATTTTACCGTTTTTCATTATTACAACTTAGCAAAACTTCTGATTATAAATTCGTGTATCAAAAAAGCCAGTTACATGATTTGTAGTATATTACTACTCAAGAAAACCAAAAAAACAAAATTTTATGGATTTTGTAAGAGCAAAACCAGTCATTTTTTCAACTTTCTTTTGATTAATTTTGGAGTTTTATGTGAGTTCACTGTCAAAACTAAATAGTGTTTTTATTTAATTATTTTAATTATTCATTTGTTAATTTTGATTGCATTTTATTTTATTTGATTTATCAAAAGAAATTGGTTTTGTCTACTATTTCTTTTGACAAACAATTTTTTCTAAAAATATAAAATTAGTCTTTGGCAAACACAATTCTTTTGACTCAGCTTTAGCAAAAGTTTCACTTCAATATTCTATTAAAGTAGAGCATGAATCGCCAGCGCATGGAATTATGGAGGAATAATTTCCCACTCTGGAAAATAGCAAAATATTAATACATGTTAACTACCCTGCATTGCTAGTTTCATTAAAAAAATGATAAAATCAAATATTATATTTTCACATCTATCTGATTTTTTTTTCATTTTTGTCAAATTTCAAGATATAAAACAATAAGCTACTTAAAACATTGGTCAAAGTTCATAAATTTTGATTAGACTTGTAAAGTTGAAAACTGCAAAGAGCTAGATTAACGACCCCAGCTACCATTGGCTCTTATTTTATTTTTTTGATTTCGTTTATTTCTTTTTTATACAACTAATGGCATTTCATATTTCTTATCCTTTTAATTTAATTTGAAGAATTATAGACAACTTTCCTTTTACATTGTAAATCTCCTCATTGTCCTAATTTTTAAAGATTGAAATATTTTTTTCTATTGAAAATACAAGACATCACAAGTATAAATATATCAGTAATTTCTTTTTCTAATACTTTTTTATTTTATTTTTATAACACGTAAAATATCAATTGTATATTTATTAATTTTTCTGATTTATTTTTTACTTCTTCTTTTTACAATGACAGATTTACTCAGTTCCACTCAACAGCAAAAATGTAATTAGCTATGTTTAATAATGAAAAGTAGAAAACTTTACAAAAAAATTACTCTGAAACAATATCAAGAATCATAAGTTGGATGTAAGGAGTAATGAACTTTTCAATCATATGTTCAACAGATCATGAGTTTTTTTGAATCCCCGGAAAATACTTTTCTATTTACAAAAAATTGGTTGAATACATCCTCAATTGAAATCTAGACAAAAAAAAAAAGAGCAACTACGCGCCATTGCTGTTGTTGTTAGAGTTGCACCAGTGTCACCTCAGTTAGATAAAGCTGTACTAGAGCAAGTATTCACTCATCTCTTATTTTTTTGATTCTATTCAAAGATTTAAAAGCAAGGTTGCATTCACAAATTAAATGTTATCATTATCATAATGATTAGAAAAGATAAAGATTTGCTCCTATTAACAAACAAAAGGCGTTAAATATTTGTTTCTTCCTGTTTGTATAATTTTTTATTCTATAACACATAAATTACCAATTCCATATTCATTACTTTTTAAAATTTACTTTTTGCTTCTTTCTTTTACAATGCCATTATTTATTTTTATTTAACAGTTAAGTGTAATTTTAGTATTAAAATATTGGAATTTCTTGGTTTTTCCACGTATGTACTTTTGAATTATGCCTTTAGTATATCTGATCCAACCGACATCGCCTGAGATGTAAACCCATACGCCATTGCAAAATTGGTCTCACTGGCTAGCCGACCAAAGAGAGAGATCCTCATGTTATCATTTCTTTTTTAAAAGGTTCTCGTTGTAGGTACAGTTTTTTTTACTTAGTTGGAACATATAAGTCATAAACTGTAATCATTCACTGTCTAGACTAATTCAATTTATACAAGTTTTGCCACTGGGTCTAGGTCTGTAAAAGAAAGTCTTAAAATCTAAATTTCCAAACCGAACTATTTGGCGGAAGCTAGCTACACTCCCCTTAGTGCCATTATTTGCCTTTGCACTTTCTCATATAAAAACTTCAAAGATTATATGACTTAAATATTACGTGTCAGTCATAAATCTACTGCTAATTGCCATTCTGAAATGTAATAAACCACTAGATATTAAATTTTAAAGCAAAAAGAAGATATTCTATTTAACCATTTATCTATCTCCATAGCCTCTTTTTTCCAAACTTCTAGGGCTACTAGATTCATTCATTATGACAAATTAACTTTCAATTAAACCAGTCATTTTGTTTTTTGAGGATTACCAGTCGTCAGTTAAGCCAGTCACTTTAATATGCTGTGCTCTTGACATCCTCAACAACAAGATTAGCACTTGAAGACCTGCAACAGCACCCTCAACAGCACCATATCTGACACTAATACAATATTCTGTACTTTATCTATTAGAAATGTAGAGTCAACAAAAGAGAATTGAGTTCCATAAAATGTTGACTCCTATACGCGCCGAGAACGTTACTTTGTAAATATCATTGAGATAAGTGCTAGAACTATACGTATTCATTTTACAATGTTTTTATACTAGTTATAAGTATTAGAACAACAAATAATTTTTTTATCTATTTATATCTATTAGGGATAAGTTGCAAAAACTTTGGTATAAAACACAGTTTCATAGAAGTTCTAAGACTAACCAACATCTGATTTTTATAGGATCAGAAGGCAAGTTATCAGGGGTGTCATGAATTTAAAAAAAAAGTATAAATTGTTTACAAAGTCACCAAATTTATAACAATCTCTGCGACAGTTGGTTTAAATACTTATGTGAATATAAAATATATATATTTTATTCTTAATCGAAAATGTTTTATCTTAAACATTCATCAAAAGCGGCATTGATGAACAAGGCAGCAATTTAGAAATCATAATAACTAAATTATGTAGCACGTGATTAATGTCACGTAAAAATAATAAGTTGCGTAAATTTTAATAAATCACGTAGGCAACGCAAATAAGGGCCATTAAGGGCAAATAATGGCACTAGGGGGAGTGTATCTAGCTCGCCTCGAATTAATTAACACAAAGGGGTTCATCATTTTAACCTCCTGACAAATCGTGCTCAAACAATACCAATCAATTCAATTCATTTATGGAAATAGAACTGAGATTTCATTGGACGTAGTCAATTAAAAGAAAATGAACTTTTGAATTATAATAAGAATCAATAGTAACTGGACTCATCAGGCCAGCTCCGTTACAAAAGTCTTATTCTGGTGGTCGAGTTCTTATGGTCAGTCCCGCCCCCTCTCTGCTAATGGCTCTTAGTTAGAATAGACTGCTGAAGTTTTACTTTCTTCCAAGGGTAACGTATACAAGTTTCTTCTTAATACTACCAAAGATCTTGGTGTAACGAATATGGACTGTTTCTTTTAAGATGACAGTGTGTTTTATTAGATTAACTTTTTGAGTTGTCATCTGTCAATCTATGCTACTAATCTGTCTAGTGGAATATATTCCATTTCCCCTCTAGCATGTGGATCCATTTAAGTAAATTTTTGTACTATTGAATGCCCAAACTTTTTAAAAGTACTGGCAATAGTACACTGTTAGTTGTATTGAATTTTCAGGGAGAAAATGAAACGATCTTCTCGAAAAGATGAACCGTCAGAGATTAGTATCTTGACACACACTACTTGAAGCCTTGAGCTGCGATCCCTTGATAAATGCAGCTACACAGAACACCAACAATAAGCTACTCTTTAAAGAACCATCTAGCACGAAAGCTGTTGCTAGAGGAGAAATTGATGGATGATCATTTTACAGATTTCTTAAAAATAGGTTGCTTGAATTCGTGTCTTCTTCTATATAGCATCGCAAGCTATATATTCAGAAAAATAAATAAAATAAAAAATCGCATGTAAAATTCAAGTTAAAAAGCCAGTTCAAGTTGATTAAATAGATTTGAAGTTTCATTGCTGATAAATTATAATGGCTCAAGAACTATCATTTTCAGATTCATCACTACTATCACTGAGATCATCAAAATAGCCTATTCCCTTAACTATGCTTTCTTCTTCCTTGTTTTCAGTATTGTTAATCTCGCTAGAAGGTGACGTTGAAAAACCTCTTGAATTATCTGATCCTTGGTTGTCTGTTGGGTTGTCAAAATTAAAAGCAGTTGAACTTTTTATAGACTCATTCAAAGTTTTTAAAGTTTCTGCGTGTGTAACATCATGCATTTGGGTCTTCGCTGTCGACGTTGAAATGATTTTGAGTAATTTTTGCTTTTTCTCTTCCTGGTTTGCAGAGAGCGTAATCTGCTTTTGATCGATATAGGCAGCCAGCTCTTTAGCTTGTCTAACATTCTTGACTCTTCTACCTTCAAGCGTTCTGAAACTGTCGTTATTGTGATCTTTTTTATTGCCTTTCTTCTTTGACATTTTGCCACCTTGTGCACGGAGCATGGAACCAAAGCCTCCTTTACCACCACAACATTTAACATTCCAGCGTATCCGTAGATGCAAATCTTCCGTAGTATATTTACTAAGAGGGTCAGAAAGAACATCTTTGGTTATTGGTTTACCGCTATTGAAAGAAAAAAAGCCAATCGGCTCTAAGTTTTTAGAGATGAGTTGTGACTGAAAAAAAGAAGCGACTTCAGCCATTTGCGTATCTAAACTAAATATTTGAGAAGAAGATCTCAAAAAAGACTTGTTTTCGCAAAACACAGTTGTTTGGTCCATAATTTTGATGTATTGTGAATGTTAGAAGAAACAGGATGTCGATGATAGATGCTTGAAGTTTGGAATGGAGCTGGGAGGTTGGGAAAACGAAATCAAAAACAAAAAACCTAAATGGATGATAAGCAAATTCACGGCTGAATATTTATAGCAGGTAAGGGTTTTGGCTGATCAGGAACCTTCTTCACCTCTTTCATGAGCTAAGGGAAATCCTTTAGATATCTAACACCTGTTTGATTAGTATCAAATATTGACAAACTGTGAAACCTTACCAAGCTGCCCTGAGCAAGCGAAGCCTCAACAAAAGGGGTACGGTGAGGAGTCTGAGAAATTGAGGAAGATTCAAGACCTGTGCGGTATAAGAAAGAGCATTCAGAGCCAGGAAATCCATTTTCAAGCTTTATATTTTTAGGGAGCACGATTTGTTTCTTCAGGACGTGTCAAAAAGTTCCTATCTGATTACATTCACGTAAATAAGTTAGCTCAGAGATAAATCTTATAGGTTGATAGAAAATCTGTTTATTGTCCTAGATATCTAGAAGTTACGCAACAAAAGAAGAGTAACAAAAGGATATAAAAAGAAAAAATGTAGCTCTAACCCTTATGAGACGCACAAAGTAACACTCTTAGCGCGTATAAGGAGTTTCGAAATTCAATGGCGCCAAATTCTCCATAGAAAGTTTCAGTTGCTGAGAGAAATCTGGGATCTATAACACCTGGTAGATCGATACTAGAGGTTGTTACGCAGCAGGCAATCTGAAATTTCTTTTGAATCATTTGCAAGGCAATTATTGATTATCCCAGGGGCCAGCTTTGTATTTTAGTTGAGGAGTTGGTGCACACTGCTATCAACTTTGATTGAAGTGAGGGTATCGTTGAGTCAAAATTAATGCACTGATCAGCAAAAGCAGCATTATATTTACCCTCTTGAACAAATCTATTAATACATCATTGTTGTATGCCAAATTCGAGCTTTCATATGGGCAGAGTTAGATGGTAAATATTGTTACCTTTTTTATTTTTTTTATTTTTTAAGAGTGAGTGATTTCGTAGAGATTTGAATTGAAGATGTTCGCGGAGCTTGTCTAGTATATGTTCACGTTAAAATATGAGTTTCTACTAATATTTTCAAAATTCAAGCAATGAAGTCTATTACATGATTTATCAACTAAGATTTATGACCTTTAAAGAATCTCTGACATTGTTGTGCAGTCTATGGTAGTAAGAACGGTCGATATACAGGTGAGCATACTAAACACTAACTATTTGGCTTTGAAACGAGAGGGCTTTCTGTGGCTGCCTCCTTAACCAGAATTTTACTGGCCTCATCGTAAACCTTCCAAGACCAAGAATCGCCTAAATCTTTGAACAAATTCCAGTCATCTGCGGTGTTGATAGGTTTGGGTAAATCCCTTATGGAAGGTTGCAACTCACTGATCTCAGGAACTTTCTTTGCTGCAATCTCTAAAGGTTGTCTTACCGTTTCTGCTTCTGTTGACAAGAGTCGTGGTGGATTCGAAGTGGTAGTCAGTTCCCCAGCTGAGACCTGGGGAGGTTCTGATGAGATGCTAGATGTGTTTATGCTGGAAATCCTCAAGAATTTTGCATACTTGGGGCTTGCATTTGATGATCGCCGGACAGAGGCAATATAAGGGACTCTTCCAGATAAAAGATAAGAGTTGCAAATCTGATTTATTCGTTCAACATTAATAGGTTTGTTAGATCGGACCTCCATCGTTTGTTGAGTGGCGACTATGTGGGGTGTGCTAAATTTCATACAGTTGGGACGTTTCTAGTAACAGTGGCTAGACTACAGCTTTGTCGTAAATTTTTTGTTCTCGGATTTTCAAATTGAGCCAAACATCGTTTTTTTTTTTTTTTAATATAACCACGCAGAGTGTATACTTTTCTTCTCACAACACAACCATAGATGCTTCTTTGTTATACGTCTATTGCCACTCTATTAACTAGTCAATATGAACATAACTCCTATAGAGACTCCTGATTCTATAGGTGTACCTGTTTTCCATCCAGTAAGTTAAATGTCAACCACTACTAGCATTCCCGAAATGTGGAGAAAAAAAAGGAAAAAAAATAATTTGAAAAAATAAAAAGGTACATGACATTTCAGGTCATTTCTTGCGCTCACACAGCTTTCTTCTTTAGACCTGGGATCAGTTCAAAGATTTCTCAACTTTTGTCAAGAGTATCAACTCATATGGTATGCAATATGGAATTGTTAAAGTCGTGCCTCCTCCTGAGTGGTAAGTCCTCATGCTTGACTTGGGCTTGTGATGTATCTCTTGATTTCTAACAACCAGGTTTGTAGGATAGCCTCTCTTCCAAGTTTAGATAAAAAGAAACTTGAAAATATTATCATCAAAAACCCTATAACACAACATGTTAATGCGTCTAATGGTGCATTTCGCATTCAAAATGTTGAAAAACAAAAAACCTTCAATATCGCTGAATGGCGACTAATGACTGAACGAAGTGAAAACCAACCACCTGCCAAACGAGGCGAGCGACGAACATTCAACAACGATCACAACCGGAAGAAGATTCAACCGCGCCTGTCTGATATCGAGTTTGATTCTACTTCTTTTACAACAGAGCGATGTTTTGAGCTAGAGCGTATCTACTGGAAAACACTCACCTTCAACAGTCCTATGTATGGTGCTGATATGCCTGGCTCTTTATTTGACGACTCTACTAAAAGTTGGAACGTTTCTAAGCTAGAAGACATGCTGGATACACTTCCAATGAAAATTCCCGGTGTCAACTCACCTTATCTTTATTGTGGCACGTGGAAAAGTACATTTGCCTGGCATTTGGAGGATATGGATCTCTATTCTATCAATTACCTACATTTTGGAGCCCCTAAAATGTGGTACTCAATATCTCAGAAAGATAAAGACCGCTTCTACGATGTTATGAAAGATATCTGGCCTGAGGAGTATAATAACTGCAAGGAGTTTCTCCGGCATAAAACGTTCCATGCATCTCCATCTTTGTTGAAGAACCATGGAATAAAAGTCAACAAACTAATTCACTATGAACATGAGTTTGTTTTGACTTTTCCGTACGGCTACCATGGAGGTTTTAATTTCGGTTACAACTGCGCTGAATCTGTCAACTTTGCTATCCCTGAATGGCTTCCGATTGGTAAAACTGCCAAACAGTGTATGTGTATTTCTGATTCTGTCGGTATTGATGTCGTTGGGTTATTTATCAATAAGCATGGTCCAGATCCTGTTGGTTCAAAGCCAGCTTTTGATACAGCGCAAAATTCCAGCATAGCCAAGAAGCGCAAGCGACAGGCTTCTTTTAAAGAAGATGATCTAAAAGAGAATATTAAACACAAGCAGATACCCAATAATGGGCTAATTGATGATCACAAAATACCGACCAAAACCACTCATCCTTGCATATTCTGTCCTTCACATCAATATCTTCCTTTGATTTCTGTCAAGGGAGGAAAAACAGCCCATAGGATCTGTGCTCTTTTCATTCCTGAAACTTACAGTGAAGTAACTGGTAAGGGCAAAGAAATTGTCCACGGTGTGACAAACATTCCTGAGGCTCGATGGATGCTGAAATGCGCTTATTGTGATACGGCTGAAGGTGCTTGTATACAATGCAGCTCTGGTCCATGCACTCGATCATACCATCCCACCTGTGCACAGAGTGCTGGGATTGTAGTTTCTACCCAAGACACTGAGAATGGTCCAAAAATCCGTTTTCTTTGCAACTCGCATCAACCTAAAAATATTTCATCTCGAGCTAAAGTCCAAAATATCGAAAATGGGTTTACTTTGCTTCCGGGAGACCTGGTTCAGTTCCAAATGCCGAGTGGCAAACTTCATTCAGGCATTGTTAGGAAAAACAATATTTCGGAACAGTCTGCGTTTCTTTCTCTTCAGCATAGCATCCAATTGATTGAGATAGCATGGGAAAGGATTTTTGTACCTGGAATTATTACAAACAAGCATGTTATTTTGGTCAAGCAACCGAAGTTCCACTCTCAGGGCACAAAAGCGTTTGTAAAATCTTTAAGGATTTCTGATAAAGCAGCAAAAGTTGCAACAAAAACAACTATTATTTCTGAGTTTAAGAATCTTGATGCGAACTTTGACGGTTTTTCACATTTTCAAAAACCAAAGATCCAGCATTTTATTGAACTCAAAATACCGCCAGTTGACCTTGACTCTCGAATGTTGGTCTACAATCCATCAAACTCTAGTGACACCAAAGCTTGTTATGATTGAAAATGAATTGATGATTTAATGACTATGTACCTTACTATTTATTTAAATATTTTTTTTATGACTTTAATGCCAGTAATCATTATAAAGTAAACGAAAAGTTCCCGTTGATTTGGTAGCCCAAGGGCTCTTATCAAGAAAGTATTAATCATGCCAACCTCAAAGTTGTGAAATTTCAACGCCTCGTAACTTTTCTTATTTCACTACTTTCGTGATAAATCTTTTTCAATAAAAGAAACTTAGAGTCACTGTCTCCCCTTAACACTTCTAAATGGGCAATCGATATTAGTTACAAGCGCAGAGATCCTTGGAGGCCTGCACATCTGGCCATTATAAAGTAAATTCATTCGGAATTTGCCACATGCCTTTTAATCAGTACTTTTGGTACTGCAAGGGTAAACATCAGAACCAATCACAGGAGATCATTTTTTCCAGGTTTTACTCACCCAAAAATTTTCATTCGCTCAATTTTTTCTTTTCCTTTTCTTCCTCTCTTGATCTTCAGCATTTTAGTTTCTACGATAACAAAAATGTCTTTAAGAGTTCTGCGCCCTCTTAGTCTGCTCACTAGAGTTGCTCCTATCAGCAGCACCTTTGCCAGTATGTTTTTATTTTTGTCGGTTATTACTGTAAATGTTTTTTTTTTTTTTTTGGTTCCTAATCTAACCATCACCTATCACCAGCTAATGGCTTCAAGGTTGCCACTAGATACGCCTCTTCTTTTGACCGTGCCAAGCCCCATTTGAACATTGGTACTATTGGTCACGTCGATCACGGTAAGACTACTCTTACTGCTGCCATCACCAAGGTTCTTGCCGAGAAGGGTGGTGCTCAATTCTTGGACTACTCTTCTATTGATAAGGCTCCTGAGGAGCGTGCCCGTGGTATCACCATTACTTCTGCCCATGTTGAATACGAAACCGAAAAGCGTCACTATGCCCATGTTGACTGTCCCGGTCATGCCGATTACATTAAGAACATGATTTCCGGTGCCGCCCGTATGGACGGTGCTATTATTGTCGTTGCTGCTTCTGATGGTCAAATGCCCCAAACTAGAGAACACTTGCTCCTTGCTCGCCAGGTTGGTGTTCAGCACATTGTCGTTTTTGTTAACAAGGTTGATACTATTGATGATCCCGAGATGCTTGAGTTGGTTGAAATGGAAATGCGTGATCTGCTCTCCTCTTACGGTTTTGATGGTGAGAACACCCCTGTCGTTATGGGCTCTGCTCTCTGCGCTCTTGAAGGCCGTGAACCCGAGATTGGTGAGAAGAAGATTATGGAGCTCCTTGATGCTGTTGATGAGTACATTCCCACCCCCCAGCGTGACATGGAGAAGCCCTTCATGATGCCTTTGGAAGGTGTTTTCTCTATCCCTGGTCGTGGTACTGTCGCTACTGGTCGTGTTTACCGTGGTCTTCTTAAGCGTGGTGAGGAAGTCGAGATTGTTGGTTTCAACAAGGCTCCTATTAAGACCACTGTTACTGGTATTGAGATGTTCAAGAAGGAGTTGGACCAGGCCCAGGCTGGTGACAACGCTGGTATCTTGCTTCGTGGTGTTAAGCGTGAGGACCTTAAGCGTGGTATGGTCATCTGCAAGCCCGGTTCCGTCCAGGCCCACACCAAGTTCCTTGCTTCCATTTACGTCCTCTCCAAGGAGGAGGGTGGCAGACACTCTCCTTTCGGTGTCAACTACAGACCCCAGCTTTTTGTTGGCTCTGCTGACGTCACCACTGTTCTTACCTTCCCCGAGGGTGTTGATGAGTCTACTCAGATCATGCCTGGTGATAACACCGAGATGGTCTGTGAGCTTGTTCATCCCACCGCTGTTGAGCAGGGCCAGAGATTCAACATCCGTGAGGGTGGCCGCACTGTCGGTACTGGTCTGATCACTAGAATCATCGAGTAATCGATTTAATTTAATTGTTATGTAAATATTTTCTAAATCTATTTGATTGTGTACAATCTCTATTTTGTTTCTTTTTGTTTTCATCAATATGTTTGTTAGGCGCATCTGAATATAAGATGGATGGTTTGTTTACTTTTTTTGCTTTGGCGTTTGTTTTGTTTTTTAGTGTTTTTTTTTTTTTTTTCTCTCTTCCTGTCGAGTTTGCCTTCTTTTGTCTACATCTTAATCAAAGTCCAAACTAACAAAAAATCCACTATCACATTGGCAGCCACCTGGCAAAACAACAGACTGAAACGCGGTCATCTCTGCTACAATGAGTGTTGTACAATCTGAGAGCGAGTCGCTTCAATGGTTGGCCGAAGATGAAATGAAAGAGCTCGACGAAGAGTGGGTAGAGAGAGGGGCTTCGAGCTTTGATTTTCGCACTTACGATCAGGAAGAGTCTGGCACCGTCAAACAAAAACCTACCTACGGCTCTGTCGTGGTCCGCGATGGTACCTCTAATTACGACGATGTTGCCACTACTAAGCAGAACATGCAAAAAAATGTTCATCAGACGCCAGAATGGAAGCGAGTGCTGAATCGTGCTGAGAATAACAACAATTTAAGCCAAAACGGCGGGACCATGGCTTGGAACTCGTTTTTCAAAGCTCCTACGCTCAAGGGTGCTGAAATGGATATCAGTCATATTGAGGTAGAAAATTCTTCACTATACAATGAAGGTCAGTCTGGTGACTTAAATGGCTATTCTAATCACAGCATCAACAGCCAGCATGACCCCGCTACTAATGATATCAACGAAGTCAATCTTCCTAGCAGTCGTCACAATAGATTTCAAGATGATGCCAATGCTAATGGTCTCAAAACTGGGTATGAGAATAGGCACAATGCTGGCAACAATATTGATAACGATGCGAACAGCGATACTGACAACGACATTGGCAATGATGCTGACAATGATGCTAGAAACGATATTGGTAACGATAATGGCAACTACCATGGGAATGTTCCTGGCAATGATACAGACAACGACACTGGCTACGATACAGGTCATGACACAGGTCATGATACGGGTAACGAGATTCATGAGGATGGGGATGAGTCTCTACCTAGTTCAAAGTCACGGCTAAAAGTTTTCCAAAAACACGATACTTATACCAACTGTAGGCTAGAGGACTTACTTGGAACTATGGTTAAAGGATCTGGGCAGAGTACCACTCATTCCACAACGGGATTTCAATCACATTCAGACCTTGCTACTGAAACAGATAACTCCGAGATTCAAGATGAGACTGATGAAGTCTACAGCTCAACACAGACTCGGCCTTGGAACTCTGCAGATAGACGCGACATCACGACTCAAGATTTTATGGACAACGCCGAATCTCTCATGAAAAAGTTGATGGGATCTGCGCCAGGCAATTTAGACGACACAGATGCTGAGGAAGTGACTGGTGTGAGAGAAGAAGCCAGTCAGTTTCAGACTGATTCCTACGAAAGCGTTGATTCTGAAACAGAAGATTACACTAACTCCCAAAGGTATCAAAACTATGAACGGACCAGTTATCTGAGATCAAACATAATCAACACAAACGAATACCAGAACAGCGAGCTCCCAGAACCTCTAGATCCTGAAGATCCGGCATCAACTCTCCCGCATAACGGAAGGCTGGGTCCTCCTGCACATGTTTCAGCACCAAAGAATCCTATGCGGCAAAATATCAAAATAATCAAGCAAGAAGATATTAAAGGCATTATCCCTTCGATTATTGGATCCATGAACTATGATGAGCAAAATAGAAAATGGCATCATCAGGATGAAATTCACCAGCATGATCGATTTGACAACTCTATGAACTCTCGAGCCAATATCACGGATGAGCATGATATTTTCCATGGTATAGATGATTTAAGTGATACCAGGCCTGGCTCTCCTAGTATACGATCTCAGCATAGCAGCGACCCAATATCTCATTCTCATTTCACCCAAGCCCAGTCGACCACAAATGGAAACTACGAAAACCACAACAACATCATCAATAAAAAGTTTGTCATAAATAACAACATCATCAACCAGTATGAGCCAGGTATTTTGGGGTTGGAGAACGAAGAGGGCCTTGATTTCCAACAGAAGCTACAGTCTATTAAAGGTTGTCTAATAGAAACTCCCAGATCGATTCAATTTCCCGGCACTTTCGACAAGGAAGTGTCATTTGCTCTACCTCCAGATCATTTGTCTACCGAGCGACACGACAAGCTGTTGATTTCGCCAGTACTACTTAACAATGTAGCTTATAGTGGCATTCATCCCCTTTCTAATGATATCACTCATATTTCTCAAATCGATTCTTCATTCAGTCACAGCATGTCACACCTGGTAGAGGTATTTACCACTAGATATCCCAATCAAATGCTATGGGATAAACTAACTTCGGTTAATATTTCAAAGGGTACTCTGGAATCCCTGGCCCGATTAAACACCATCTGCCCGTTTCTGAAAACTTTAGATGCTTCTTACAACAATATCAGTATTCTTCAGGGCATTCCTTTTTCTGTTACTAGACTGGACGTGAGTCACAACAGTCTTACAAACTTGTCAAACTTTGGTGGCCTTGATAACATCCAGTACCTGAACGTCGCATTCAATGATATTGAGACTTTTAATTGTCTGTCACATCTTTCACATCTCAGAGAATTAATAGCAGATGGGTGTCCAGTAACCAACCTTAATGGTCTCTCCAGAATTGATGGTTTGCTGAAGTTGAGCGTCAAAGGCGGTCTCTTGGAAGCTCTTGATGGAGCAGAGCTTAAACTAGCCTTGCTGCAGACGCTTAACCTGAGTTCAAATAAAATCAAGCGGGTTGACCGTGTAGAACAGCTCGTTTCTTTACGATCACTTGATCTTGGTAAGTTTCATCATCCACTATTTTTTTTTTTTTTTTTTGCTAACTTTATACTCTAAAGATTCCAACGAGATAAAAACTGTGATGATCAATGGAGACTGCAAGATCTTGTCCAAGCTAAGTCTCAGAAACAACGAGTTAGAAGACATTTCTCAGATATCATCGGGAGCTATTAAGTTTTTACATCTAGAAAGCAATCCTAAACTTCAGATAGAAAGTTTTGACAATTTCAAAAGTTTAAGCAGTTTAAGTTTAGATTACTCGTCTATCAGCCATCCTGGTTCTTCTATTTTCATGGGTCAAATCAGTGACGTTTCAAATTTAAAAATCATCAATAATCCTTCCTTGTTGTTGTCAACACCGTACGCTATAAAGTTTGATGACTACTTTATGAATCTACAACGCCTGGATCTATCTGGTCTTGGTCTTAAGATTCTACCTACCAATATGAATTCTTTTCTGCTCAATTTACGTGAGGTTAACCTTTCTTTTAATCAGTTGACAAGCTTGGAAGGTTTGAAAGGAATGCCGAAGTTGACTCATGTTCTTCTCTACGGTAACAATATTGAGCATATCAACGAGTGTCTTGATTTCATTAGAAATACCAAAAATCTCACTTTGTTTGATCTTCGAGAAAATCAGTTAACCAGGAGATTCTACCCTAACTTATTTGAGTGTTTAAACATTACCCATGCCAATGGAAATATCGCAGTTCATGGCAGCGTAAGCAACAACGGCGCCAATTTCGAAGACGCCGAAGCTAGGCGAGACAGTCAGCTCAAAATCTATCTCAAGTCCATTTCTCGGAAATATCAAGCAGAATGGTGTGATGCAGATGCAAAGTGCTTGAGAGACCTTGAGAAGTTTGATACTAACTTGTACAACAAACGAATTGGGTATCAAGGTTTGCTCGTTTCCGCAAATAAAAACCTTAAATGGTTGGATGGTATGATTTTAGATGACGATCGAGTCAACATGATTAAGAAACACTGGAGTTTGATTCTTGGTCAGACTCGTAAAATCTTAGCTTGATTATGTGTGTTAATTGATTTACGTTCTTAATTAATATTATTATTATTATTATGACTATTGTTATTAATTGATTTTCGTTTCGTATTTTTCGTTGTTACATACCAGCATTGGAGCAGATACAGATTCATTTTAGTATTCTTAAAGAAAAAAGAAAGTTATTTGGGGTAGATATAGTTCAAACCATATTGTTTGTTGGAAACTGCCTTGCATGTCAAATGTATAAGCATTGTTACAAAGGCGCTGTTTTTAATTTTCAGTATTGATAGCATTTTTCCGAGTGAAAAAAAAAAAACTTTTTGCTGATTTTGAACTTTAATTATAGGAGAAAGAGGTTTAAATCTCCTGGCTACAATATCTACCCTCAGAGAACTTAGGCCAGCAAAACGTTTGAGTGTGATATAAATGAAATATTATGGTTAAAGGGTTTCAAACTTTGTAGTAATGTTTTTTTTTTTTTACAGTCCCTAGCTATTCAATGAAGCCCCTTGCTTGGTATCAGGATCTGAAGATCAAGTTCCGGGGGGAGGGGGCAAAGTAGACTTTCAGCAACTTTAACCACAATCCTTCAGATGGATCGAGCATGAGGGCCGATTTACAGTTGTTGATACAACGCCGGTAGTTTCTGAGCTCGAGGTTGCACGCCGCGCGGTTTGAGTAGCATGCGACTTTGATCCTCCTTCAGCAGTTTAGGTTCTAAACGTTAAGTCCTATAGACGATTGTTTAAGTTTATTCTGCTATAGTTCATGGTTAGCGAAGCTCAAGATCTGAAAGGTGGACCTTACAGAAATAAATATGGGATGTAGAAAATCCGATATCAGTTAACAGTTGAACTTGGCTTGTTG
Organism: Geotrichum europaeum; assembly: GCA_030567025.1. Taxonomy (NCBI): domain Eukaryota; kingdom Fungi; phylum Ascomycota; class Dipodascomycetes; order Dipodascales; family Dipodascaceae; genus Geotrichum; species Geotrichum europaeum. Next base: position 24,528 of record JAKUCA010000049.1, read on the forward strand.
GATCAGAATATCTGCGTTCGTCGTAGCTTAGCCTTCTGTGCTCGTAGATCTGTCCAACTGTTCTAGTTAGCACTGGTTCGACTTCTACTCTTGGTCTAACTTCAAGAAAGGAAACTCCCCCAAAAAAATAAACAAATAAATGAGTAAATGTAATTATGTATGTATGTATGTATGTAAATCTGTTTTTATTCTCGCTTACTTAGTAAATGTAATTAGATGTTGTCCTTTTTTTTGGAAAAAAATCTGTTTATTTGTGCTAATATTTAAAAGTTATATAACAAAAATAAAAATAACAAGAGGATATAAAAAGAAACTATATACTTCTATCACAGGCGCTGACTCTCTGGCTCAGTCGCTGGCGCTGGCACTATTTAGAAGTTAGATAAAAAAAAAAAAAGTTCTAGCACAGGCACTGGCTCTCTGGCACTGGCACTGGCACTGGCGTTGGCTCTCAATCACAGACGCTGGCGGCACTGGCTCTGGCGCTTGCTCTGGCGCTGGCTCTAATGTTAAATCACGTGTGGATCTGGATCTGGATCTGGATCTGGATCTGGATCTGGCTCCGGTTTTTCTTCTGGCACTGGCCCTGGTACTGGCCCTGGTTCTAGCTCTGGATTTGGCACTGGAGCCGGCAAATGATAGATGAAGATGACGCGTAGAGAATGGGGTTAAGCCAAGTGGTTCAGGTCCGGATATCAATCCTGGTTTTCTAACAGCTTTCCAATTGGTCTCGGGTTCAATCCCCTTCTCTCGCGTTTTATTTCCTATCTCTCGTCCCAGGAAGTAAAATGTGTCCACAATAAAGCTGGCGGAGTTGTGCACATTACGTGCCAGTTTTCATCCAAGACTGGCTCCAAGGTTTCATCGAAGGGAATACTTAGGGGGAATCGGTAGCCTCAGCGCAACGGGTAAGCCGGAAGAAGGGACCACTGCGAAAAGCAATAATTAACTGACAGAATGATGGCAAACAGGGAACTTACCAAGTGGGTTCGATCTGAGAGTAAGACCACATATAGTTGACGTGGGAGAAGACTCCTTGAGCGAAGTAGCTGCCAACAATCGATACAGGTAGAGCTGTATAAAACTCGACACGCGGCGGTACGAGAGAGACGTTTAGCAACTCAGATCTCGCTCTGGTACGAGACGAAAATGCTGGGAATAGGGAGGAAGTAGGCGACAGTATAATCCACATTAATCGGTATAAAAAGCTAAGTAAGCGAGAATAAAAACAAATTACATACATACATAGATGCGGGCCTCGAGGATCTCGAGACGCGTGCAGCCAGCGCCGATGATGATGCTGAAGAGTTATCTGGTAGCCCGGCGTCGACGCATTAAAGAATTTAATCGGGTCAAAACCAAGTTGCAGCTCATGCTGCCACTGCTGGGCCCTTGGCAAAAAGGCGGCACCGGCGGCGGCAGGCAGAAAAAAAGAGAAAGGGAGAGATGGGGAGGGGAAGAGGGGGTAAAGCGGAAGGAAGTTAGCTTGAGAAAATAAAATAGAAAGTAGAAAAATAAATCCATTTGTTATTTTCTGCTACTAATATATATATTTTTTACTCCATCAAATTCTGATGTACAGAGCATTCTGCAACTTTTGACAGTATTTTCCAACACTTATTGTGTATGCGATAGTTTTTTTTTTGTTGTTGTTGTTGTTTTTTTTTTTACAACTACAGGTGCTTTAGATCACAAGTGGTATGAAAATAAGTGTTGTTATTGGTCGTGTCAAATCTGTCGCCAAAAAACAAAAACAACAAAATGGCAGTAACAATAACAGCACTTGCTATGCAATGCATATTATAAAATACAAAGGCAAAAACTAGAAAAACAGAAAGTAGAATGAATAGAGCAGAAATGTAGTTGGAGATCAAAACTAAAGACAAAAGAGTTTTGATGGTACTAATTCACAATATCAAGTAGTGAAAATGGGCCCCAAGTCCTAAGGGCCATAAAATATCTTCTAACAATGTTAACAAATGATTTTTATAAATGTGATGATAATTTTTTTCACGGCAAAAAATAAGGTAAACATATCCATTATTTTTATAATATGTCGGTGATGATAATGAGGGTAGAGGCTTGATGATGAATCAAAGCCGTAAGAATATGTGCGGTTGTCATTAGTATCTCTCAAACATTCTGTTGATTTTTTTTTTTTTTCTCTCACAAATGCTATAGCATTTACCGTTTAAATAAATTCTTTAAATTTAATTTATATATCATATCATTTACAACTTCAAAATTCTAAGCTTGAAAGTAGCATCACCAATTTCTTGGTCTTCTTCACCCAGGAAGTCACCAGTGGTGCACTCACCACACTTTAACAAATCTCTACGCAAGGACTTCTTCAACAGATCAGAGTGCTTGGTCAAGCATTCACTCAGGTTGATGGTATCATTAATAACTTCAAACTCAACTTGAACATCATCAGTGGGCTGCAAACCGAGCTTCTTACGGTATCTCTGAACACGGTTGACAAACTCTCTGGCGTTGGCCTCGGTCTTCAAATCTTCGTAGATATGGGTGTCCAAAATAACAACAGTGGTCTGATCAGTGTTGAATTCCTGGCCACCAGAGATTGCAGACTCACTCAATCCTCTAACAACAGTAAGATCACCCTCAACAAGCTCGATACCGTCAACAGTAATCTTCTTGTCAGTCATGTAACCCTGAACTTGCTCACTTGTCAGCAAAGGCAACGCCTTCTTGACCTTACCAATGTCCTTTCTCAGCTTGCGACCAAGAACAGACCAATCAGCCTGAGCACGGTATTCAACACCATACTTGGTCTCATCAGAAGTCAAGATAAGATCACGGACATTAAGCTCGTCAGTGACGTACTGCTTGAGAGACTCAATATCAGCAAGGAAGTCCTTATCGTGATGAATGACAATAAAAGTCTTGAGAGGAACCTTGAGGCCAATAGTCTTGCGCTCACGGATGTTTCTACCAAGCTCAATGACCTTGCGCATGCGGTTAACAGCAAGCTCGGTCTTATCATCAATGAGCTCCTCTCTGACAACAGGGTAGTCCAAAAAGTGAACAGATCTACTATCAGTAGGATGGAAGGACTCGTGAAGAGCAGTTCTCAACTTCTGGTAAACAGTCTCAGACAAGAAAGGAGTAAAGGGAGCCATGGCACGGACCAAAACAAAGAGAGCTTCAAACAAAGTGTTCAAAGCCTTCTTGGTATCCTCAACACCATTTTCACCCTTTAGTCTACTTCTGTTCAGTCTAATGTACCAGTTGGTAAGATCATCAATAAGATTCAACAAACCAGGCACAACAGCGTACAATCTGTATTCCTTCATCTCGGTATGAATGTGGCCAATAAGGGTTTGCAAACTAGCAAGAATCCACTTGTCCATAACATTCTCGCTGACAAGAGTGGGATCATAAACAAAGTCAACATTGTGCAGCTTCTTAAGCAAAGCAACCTGGCCCTCCCAGAACTTGAAGGAGTTCCACCAAGGCAAAAGAACCTTGGAAACAACCTCTTTGACGCCTTCTTCCTTAAATCTCAAAGGCTCAGCTCTCAAAACAGGAGAGTTGATCAAATAGAGACGAAGAGCATCAGCACCAAACTTACTAATGACCAAGTTGGGATCGGGGTAGTTCTTCAATCTCTTGGACATCTTCTTACCATCAGAAGCAAGAACGATACCAGAAACAATACAGTTCTTGAAAGGAGAGACATCAAACAAATGAGTACCAAGGACAGTGAGAGTGTAAAACCAGCCACGGGTTTGATCGAGACCCTCAGAAATGAAATCGGCAGGGAAACCAGCCTTGAACTTGTCGGCGTTCTCAAAGGGGTAGTGCTGACTCGCATAAGGCATACTTCCGGATTCAAACCAACAGTCAAAAACCTCCTCGATTCTCTTTAGTACGCCCTTACCTTGCTTGGAAGGAATAGTAATGTGATCAATGCTGTCACGATGCAGGTCAGTAATGCCGGTAACACCAGAGAGCTCTTCCAACTCAGCAACAGAACCAATGCATACAATCTCCTCAAAGTCCTCACTAGCCCAGAGAGGGATGGGGGTACCCCAGTATCTGTTTCTGGAAATGTTCCAGTCTCTAGCGTTTTTGATCCAGTTGGCAAAACGTCCTTCTTTAATGGCGTTAGGAACCCAGTGAGATTCATCAATGTGCTTGAGCATGTTGGGGATAATCTCAGGGATCTTGACAAACCACGCAGGAACAGCACGGTAGATAAGAGGAGTGTCGGATCTCCAGCAGAAAGGATAACTATGCATCAACTGAGCGTCAACCAAAATACGGCCCTTCTCCTTGAGATCTTTAATAATTTTGCGCTCAGCATCCTTAATGTAGATACCGGCATAGTCGGTGACTTCCTGAGTGAACTTTCCGTTGTCATCAACAGGGTTGGGAGGAAGACGGTCGGGGGTGATGACACCGTGTTTAGTGGCGGCGTTGTAATCTTCCTCACCAAAAGAGGGAGCTTGGTGAACAATACCAGTACCACTATCATTCTTAACGTAGTCGTCAACAATGACCATGAAACCATGATCTTTGAATTTGTCGTAGAAGTAGTCAAACAGAGGAACATACTTGAGGCCAGCTAAGTCACTACCCTTGATCTTCTCGAGAACCTTGAGCTTCTCCTTCTTGGGGTTCTTGAAAAGGGTGGTCAAAAGCGACTCGAGCAAAATGTAGTTCTTGCCAGTCTTCTCGTCCTGAATCTTAACGTATTCAAAGTTGCCGTTTACACAGAGAGCAATGTTACTGGGCAGAGTCCAGGGGGTTGTAGTCCAAGCAACCAACATGGTGTTGGGGTCGTCAACAAGAGGGAAGCCAATGGTGACGGCAGGATCCAGGACATCCTTGTAATTTTGCTGAGCCTCAAAATTGGAAAGAGGAGTGGTGCAGCCGGTTGAGTAGGGCATGACTCTGTAGCCTCTATAGACAGAGTTCTTCTTGAACAGCTCCTTGAAAACCCACCAGGTGGACTCCATAAAGGAAGGATACAAGGTCTTGTAGTCGTTTTCAAAGTCAATCCATCTTCCCATTCTGCCAATAGTAGACTTCCATTCAGCAGCGTATCTCATGACGATGGCACGGCACTCGGCGTTGTACTTGTCAATACCCATGGCCATGACGTCCTCCTTACCGGTGATACCGAGCTTCTTGTCAATCTCGTGCTCGACGGGGAGGCCGTGGGTGTCCCAGCCGAATCTGCGCTCGACGTGGTGGCCGGTCATGTGGGCGTAACGAGGAACAATATCCTTAACAGTAGAGGCGAGGATGTGGCCGTAATGGGGAGTACCAGTGGCGAAAGGAGGGCCATCGTAAAAGTTGAAAACAGGCTTGCCTTCGGAGAGCTTCAGGGAGGTCTGGAAAGCATCCAGCTCCTCCCAGAGCTTCAAGACGTCTTCTTCAGCTTTGGGAAAATCCATTGCTTTCTAGATGATGTTAGATTGTGGGGTAACAGGAAGGGGAGTAATATTGAGAGGCTAAAATCACATACCTTTTAACTGAAAAAAAAAAGATAGGGTATGGAGAAATGTAAGAAAGGAGAGGAAGAAGATGTTGCAACATTTTTATTGATTTGATTTCCGTGAAACTTTTTTTTTATTTTTTTCCTTTTGCTTCCACCAAAACGGAAAAAAGTGGCCGAAAACAAACACAAAAAAAAAAGGCATTGATAATAAAAAAAAGAAAAGTCTTTTTTTTATTATTATTATGACCCTTTTGTTCTTTTTGACATTTGTGTTACATTTGAGTCATTGAATCAGGTAGGGTAATCTTAAATCTCCACACAGTCCAATTTGTGGGTTTCAATTTGTCAGACAACCACTCATGACCAACTGCTCTTATCATCATCGACCTGTTTTGCTGTAATTAGTAGCATGGGGTCACTGCAGATAAAAAAAAAAAAAAGAGTCATCGATTTCTCTCGCCAACATTTTTTAAATGGCTTTACTACAGCAGATAGGCCCAGATTGATCCAGATAGTCATGACCTGCCTAGCTTGTTTTCAGTAACACGGATAACAACTTTGCCCATGCTCTGATTCGACTCCATGTAGTCATGGGCTGCGGCAATGTCCTCCCAATCAAATACCTTGTCAATAAGGTGTTTGTACTCGTTCGCCACGATGCGCGGTAATACATCATGCTCAAACGCAGCCTTCAACGCCATCTTGTACTCCAGACTTCTCGCCCGTAACGTGGTGCCTTCAACCCGTAGTCTTTTGTAGAGAATTTTTCCAATGTTGGCATTTTCGACAATGCTTCCACTCATTGTTCCCATGTTCACAAGGCAGCCCCCTGGCGCCAGCGCCTCAAGGTTTTTGTTAAAGTAGCACTGGCCGACGGGGTCAACGATCAGATTGACGCCCTCCGAACTTGTAACTTCGTTGATAACAGAAACAAAATCCTCGATATGATAATTGATGGGGATCAGATCCTCCTGTTTTCTTCCTTTAACCAGCAACTGACTCGATATGAACTCTTTTTTCAAGTCTGAGCCGACCGTGCAAAAGACTTTTGACGCACCTTCCCCCAAAGCGATCTGGATAGCTGCCTGGCCAACCCCACTGGCCCCCGCGTGGAACATAAATTTATCACAACTCTTAAACTGGCCTACAGTCTTAACCACTTGCACTGCAGTAAGCCACACTTCTGGGATGCTGGCCGCTATTTCGTAGGTGAATGAGTCAGGGATTTTAAAAAGGAGCTCTTCTCTGCACACTACATATTCAGCGTATGCACCACCCAAAACCAGACCGTAGACTCTATCGCCAATTTGAAATTGGTTGTTGGTGCTTCCATCCGCCGGAAGCTGGGAAATAGTGCCCGAGAACTCTACGCCAAGGATCTCACTAGCTCCCTCTGGCAAAGGATAGTAGCCATTGCGTTGTATAATGTCCATGCGATTCAGAGCAAATGCCTTCACTCTGACTAGAACCTCACCTTGACTAATGTTGGGAATAGGTACCTTGTCTGAGAGATAGAGAGATGAGCTTGGACCTTTACCTCCTTTGACAAGAATAGCGCGCATTGTAACTGATAGATCTATTGGGTCAATTGTAGTAGCTGGAAGATTTTGTATGGAAAAAAAAAAAAAATAAAAAATTAATAAAAAAAAATTATGAATTGAAGATGGGGATGATGATGATTTACGTGGTTTACTCTTCAAGCCACTGGCATTCTTGACCATCAGTGAAACTTAGGGGCGGTGGCAGGGATTGATTCTATGCATTTGTTTGTTCTTTTTTTTTGGTTCATGCATCTTGCTACTAGAAACTAGCACTATAGGCTTTCTCTCTATTCAAATAACTTAAGATATATAAAGCCTAAGTACTATATGTCATGTTTCAAAGTCTATAATGAATAGCCAGGCAGTAACTCAAAGGAGACTGCAAGCCCCCATCATTGCCACATTGTAACTATGGTAAACTCTTTATACCATTTCAATCATAGTAGCTACAATATTAGATTGAGTGCAATAGAGTTAGGGTTGTACCCTAAAGCTGTTTTCCATTTTGGGAAAAACTCACTTTTTTTTTTTGTGACCTCCCAAAAATTTTTTTTTCATCAAAACTCATTAGGCTCAACCTTTCTTCTCCTTCTTTTGAAACCTCTGTAACACTGTTCACCGTTTGACAACTATCAGCAAATCTTATCAAAATGGCTCGTCTTCACAGTAAAGGAAAGGGTATGTCCTCGTCGGCTACCCCCTACTCTCGCCAGGCTCCCAGCTGGTTGAAGCTTACTCCCGACTCTGTCATCGAGCAGATTGTCAAGTACGCTCGTAAGGGTCTTACTCCTTCCCAGATTGGTGTTCTCCTCCGTGACTCCCACGGTGTCTCCCAGGTCAAGGTTGTCACTGGTAACAAGATTCTCAGAATCCTCAAGTCCAACGGTATGTATAGTTGAATCTTTTATTTTCTTTCACTTTAGGTCGTAGTAGTCTACTGTGTTGATCCATCCATTTTGGGGTCTTTATATTAGATTTGTCCAACATCTCCAAGATAATAATCTCAATGGTGTCTTCATTTTTTGCTCTATGTACCTCTGGTTGGTGAATTTTTTATTTTTATAAAGGATTATTAGCTGACAGAGTGGCATTTTTATAGGTCTTGCTCCTGAGATCCCTGAGGACCTTTACCACCTCATTAAGAAGGCTGTTGCCGTCAGAAAGCACTTGGAGAAGAACAGAAAGGACAAGGACTCTAAGTTCCGTCTTATTCTGATCGAGTCTAGAATCCACCGTCTTTCTAGATACTACAAGACTGTTGGTGTCCTTCCCCCCACCTGGAAGTACGAGTCTGCCACTGCTTCTGCTCTCGTCAACTAAAAACAATAATACTCTTGTATATTGAATAAACTGATTAGCGAAGAACATTTGTATTTTTTTTTCCCTGTAAATCACTATAACCTTATTGAACTTGTTTTACGCAGATTGCCTCAACGTGTTCTGCTTATGCCCTGTCTGCCAGATCTATATTTCATCGCACTGGAGCCATTATCTGTAAAAAGCTTGGGAGTGTGTTTTTTTTAAAAAAAAAATGAGAACGCTAACTTTTATTTTTATTTATTTTTTCTTCTTCTTCTTTCCACTAGTTCTTTAGCTATAGCCGCTGATACCTCCTTAATGTCTTTACCACCTTTAACCACAGTTTTCTGTATAGGATTTCCTGAAAACTGGATATTAGGTATTGACATTTTTTACTTTAACTCAACGGCTCAATTCAATGGTGTGAAACTCATTCCATCTGGCTTGCATACTTTCCACTGGGGAGCTAATTCGGACAGTGTTAGAAGTGGAAAGTTTTTTGTATCTGATTCTAATGAGTGTCAATTAATCATCTTAAAATGGGATCAGGCTCAAGAGGTAGTCTTGACGGAGGCGGATATTGAGGAGCTTGATATCAGCGCTATCAAGTCTCGTTTGGGCGATGCGTATAGGTTTATGATAGTTTACGACGATCTGAAAAGACAAACGCTGCAGAATGCTGAAAGGGAATTACATGATCTCGACTGGAAAACTCTTACGCATCATATTGATACTACAACAATTGCACGAATCTTACCAAAAAGCAACAACATTGTGTCTTCCACCTCGACAACTGCACATGAAAATGAGATTTTGCGAAGAAGTCTACTTGATGCCGCTAAGGATCGAGCAAACAAGAGCAGAGATGTATTTGATAAGGAAGTAGCCGAGGACGAAATTATTAAAACCATGGTTGACCAAGACGTGGAAGAACTCAGATTTACTGAAATTGATATCAAAAGGAAAGTCCAGTCAGAATCAAGCCGACAGGGCCGTGATCTTACAAACGTTTACCTTGATAAAAGCTGGTATCTAACTGATCTTATCAAGAATGTTGGAGGGTTTCAAAAGTTTTTAGGAGAATTTGAACTTGCTTTTATTCTGCTACAACTTTTTGCCAATTATTCTGGCGCGCTTCAGTGGTTTAAAATTGTTCAATTGTTTTTGGATAGTGAGGAGTATTTTTCGCTAAAACTAGCAGAGTCGCTCAAATTCCTCAATCTTTTCATGCTGCATTTAAAATCAATTGTTTTAGATTATTTTGATCAGTTTTGGGATACTAAAACATTCACTACTATGATTACCGGTTTCCACGAAAACATTTATAGCCCAGAGGGATGGCGGGTAAACCCAGAGGTCATGAATGTTTCAGAAGAAATCTTCAAGCTTTGTGAGTCCAAATTTGGAATTGGTTTTCCTCACAAGAGCCAGTACGAATTGTTGCTTGAAGATGAGAATGAGGATGGTCCTACGCTAGTTGAGTTGTAAATAATACTAGGGCAGCTTGTTGTTGTTGTAATTATTATTATTATTATTATTATTATTATTATTATTATTATTATTATTATTAT
>JAKUCA010000050.1:0-34254 GCA_030567025.1 Geotrichum europaeum
AATAATAATAATAATAATAATAATAATAATAATAATAATAATAATAATAATAAGTATACTGATTTTATATCTATTTTTAACCAAAAAACTTTTCGCAAAATTTAACGCTAATCTCAGGGGGTGAATGTCCGGTTGATCGATTATTGATACTAACTGCAATTCCTGCGAAAAACAACAACAAAAGGATATTATTAAACAGTTAAATAACAGTAACATTGAAACGGCTGATGAAAAAAAAATAGCGATAATAAAAAATTGATAGTAAATACCTCTGACGCGCTAAGTTTGAATAGACTAGGGCGATTTGGAGCTAGTCTCATTGGAGGCTTCAGGAACAACTGAGATAAAACTGCTGTCATTGGCAACAGACTCGCGTAAAGTTCGGGGACGTCCAACAGCCGTAGTAGAACGCTGGCCTTTAGGGACTTGAACTGCTTTCTTCATAAAAGCAAAAAATCTGTCACCGTACTCGCTCGCTGGAATTGCAGAAATTGTTATACGAGGATGGGACATGCTCTTCCAGAAAGTCTCAAGGCGTTTAAATGTTGTATAGGGGGTCAGGTAGTCAATGACACCAAGATAGTATATCTCCGAGAGGGGCTCATTGTTGGCATCCGTTGACTGAAACCCGCCATCATCACTGTAAAACAAAATATTGCTCTGGCTGAAAGTTTCAGCAAAAATGTCTAGTGTGCTCATAGCCGTGGGGTTAGTCGATGTCACTACTTTGCGAAGCTCAGCGGCCTTCATTTGTTCAGTACCAGTAGGCTCAAACACATATACCGATTGACGTCTACTGTCATGCTTGGTCCTATCGTGGATTCCAATCAAAAGTGAGTAGTCCATGACGTTAAGTTTTTTCAAAAGAGCCACATCTTTTTCTAGCTGCGTAATCAACTGTTTTGACTTAATCGGACCTAACTTTAAAGACTCATTGTTTCGGATCCAGTTAATATCCTTTTGAACCGCAGTTGTCAATGCTTGCTGGCCTTTCTTAGGAATGTACTCACGACCCAAAAATGAACCTTTTAGGTCATAAGTACGATGCAAATCATGATGTGGAGGGAAGAGGTTGTTCATAACAATAAAGTGAATTTTCTTGCCAAAAGGCAGCTTGACGCGATGTAGGCCGTAAAACTGAGAAACTAAAGTGTTGGGATTGTTCTTGACATGGTTGTAGTAATCCTTGAGAATTTTGCGAAGCATCTTGTGCTCCGAATGATGAATCGTTTTAATAATAAATCTGTAGTCGCGAGAAAAATAAAAAAATGAACCTGACTTTCCGGGAGAGGAAAGCTCTGAGACAATATACTTTGAAGTCAGTGACATCAGGTAATCGGCAGGATCTAGTTTAAAAAGCTTTCGTAAGTGGCGAAAGACCCAGGGGGCATAGTCCTTAAATTTAAAGTCGTACTTTGAAGACGGAATGAGCTCGTTGCCCGACACATCAAATGCAAGTTTATGGCGAGCAGTGAAATCTTCGTTGGTAAGTACATGGTCGACCTTGGCATTGCATCTAGATACTGAGACACGAATACCCGTAAGCATATAATAAGCAGCGGCATAGTTTGCATGGCCTTCCGAAACTTTGTTGCCTACTAGCACCCGTTCGTCTTCTTCGTACTCCTTCCGCTGCTTGCGTTTCATTTCCCTCATAGCAATAACTTGCTCGCGGTAGTAGTCAGCACGGCAATCTGGCGCCAGATCATGACCAGACTGCTGTAGCTGAGGAGGGAAACTTCTGCGACGAATAATGGTCATTGGTGACTTGTGTTTCTGAGAGCCTGAAGACTTGGGCTCTAAGTCATTGTCAAGAAATGACCCTCGGGATGTAAATGATATACCGGAAGCCGACGTATCTCTTCTAGCCTCATTAACGTTCATATGGGGAGGTGGTGGTATTACTGTAAGGCGATCAGAATTATGCAAGACTGAGTTTTTAGGAAGAGGCCGTAAGTCAGCGTGTTTATGGTCATTTTCGGCGAGTAATGAGGTACCTTCATGAGAATCTGTGGTATCAAGTGGGTATGAAGCCAAGGGAACAGCTGCAATTAGCGAACCATCCTCCTGGACAATGGGCCGATCGATGGCAATACCCGTAGTATGATCTGGTGAGGAAATGGGCGAGTTTTCTGAATCTGTAGGTATCGTAGTGGATTCACCGAGATTGATGGTAGGGGTAGAAGATTGATAAGTGGAAAAGTTTCGTGTTTTACCTAGTGATGAAGCCGAAAGTTTTCGTGCGACTCTGTGGGGCAATGGTGAAGAGGTAGTTTTCGGAGAATGTCGTGAGTAGTGGTTATCTCTAGTTGCTGTCGATATGCTAATATTGGATGACTCTGATGGAAGAATGTCATCTGAAGTGGAAAATGCAAAGTCTGAGTTAATGTTAGGGATGGAGGAGAAGCTGGGCTGGTCTTGAATTGATGGTAGTTGTGAGATTTGGGAATGAAATGGCCCGGTAGAGTCTTCAAAGTACTTGGATGCAGTGCGGTTGCTGGTGGACTCAAAAGACGTGGCTAGTGATGACATGGATTTGTTGGATGGGTTTCGCTCGCTAGCGTTTTCTTCGCTGTTGTTCTCCTCACTCGATGAGGGATTCCGACTAATTGGCGATATGGATACGTAGCTCTGCTGCTGTTCCGGGACACGGGTGGCTGTTTCAGTGTCGGAGAGGAGTTTTGTGTGCTGTTCAAATAATATTGTTGACTGGGAATGCTTAGGGGTTACAGATGGAATGTCCATCGCAGTTTCATACTTTTCAACATCAGTCATTTCGTTTATTGGCGTGTTTTTGTGGACTGGCTGCAAGGTAGGGGGTGTTGTTGTTGAGATGTCCTGGTTCCGATACTTTTCACTGTGAGTTACTATGGAAAACAAGGGTTTTGTCTGAGATTGAAGGCAAAGATGCTGCGAGCTAAAATCATTCGACTGAGAGTATTGAAGACGGCTTTGGTTATTAGAGTAGTGTTTGGTTGAGGAAGAATTCGATGCAAGGGGTGTATTAATCATTAAATGTACCTAAAAATCAATAATGTTGTGCTAAAGGGTCAGTGAGTAAGACACGAGAAGCTGGTATTGTCGAAAAGATTTTGAAAACACCCTTTTTAGATACGAAGGTGATATGAATGACGACTGAGAGAGAATAAGCTGATGGTGATCAGAGAAGAGAAAAGAGAAAGGAAGAAGATTAATAGAGGCGTACAAAAACGAGAGTGTATTGAAGAAACAACAAAAAAAGGCAAAACCTTAAAAATAAAGAGTTGATGACAAGGCTTGTTGTGGTGGTTCAATTGGTGTATCTAATATTATTACATAACAAGAATAGCAAGGCACCCTTGTCCAAACAAGTTAAGGCCCTTCGAGATTTTATTCTTTTTTACTTTGTAAAATTGAATTAACTCATCAAAAACCACTTTTAGAAAAAAAAGGAGTTTCAGACAGAGCCATACTCCGGTAAGGGGTGAAGAAAGAGAAGAAATACTACAGTTTTTTATTAGGTCCAAGCCACCTTCTAATAGTGACAACAATAACATGGCACAGCGTTATCTTTGGAACAAAAAATTTTTTTTTGCTATGCATGAAATCCTCATTAACAGGATCAACGCCATTTACATGAACCTGTCTTCTTCTTAACTACATCTCCAAAAGAATCTTCTTTTTAAACGGAATCTCTTCTTATCGGTGTTAATCCTGTGTAGATACTGATTTTTTAGCCGTCATCTTGCCATGGGCAAATCAATGCATAAACTTGAACTGCCCCATCTAGTAGTTAGGCCTGTGCTATTGCCAGTACTTTAATGCCCAGTCTTTACTCTCCCCCTTTATTTTTTTTTTTTAATATTGTTTTGTAAAACAAAAGTAGAAACGTGCGAGATCTCAGAATGAGCACAGAACGATCTTACAATCCCATAAGTAGGACGACTCCTAAAAATCACGAACGTTGCCGCATGCTCCTGTACTATGTACATATTGAAAAGAAATAAAGCCTAAAGCCTAAGTCTAAAACGTGTCTTTGCTGACTAATAAAAGTCCTTTAAAGCATTGCTAACACTGAGCTTACTGCCACCTACTGGTATAATCCGCTTTTCTCCAGTCCAAAACTTTACTGTGATTTGCCACCTGCGTCTACAACAAATTCAAATAAGAATCCTTGCCCTAGCAATATTTACACAATGCACCGAAACTGAAATATCACAAGAGTGCCGGGGTTTTCAGCTTGCAAAAATGGGTTGAAAAAAAAAAAACGTTCATTTGCCCGTCGGACATCCTTACATCATCTCGATTAACAGTTGGCACCCGTTTTGGTTTTCTGGGAGCTTCTGCATTGAATTGTTCGGCAACCCATGGAAGCTTTTTGCACATCTAAGTTGGCATGTCACGGGAAAGGCAGTGCTTAAGATTTGACTTGAAAACTTTCTCTCACCAAAACTTTTTAAATCTGGGAGAGGTTCGTGGCCGGGTAATATATCCTAACCCAGAATCTTTACACTTATTTCACATCATTGTGAATGTTTACTTACTGCTAAGACTTTCGAAGCACACATCTGTTTAAATCAAGATAATCAATGTACGGACCTCTATAAGTGTCGCGCCAATTAACAATTTTTTAAGAGAGATAATATTAGATTGTCAAATCGGCCCCTTCAAACCGATTTAAAGTTTTGCTTATTGGTTGTTCGCTTCTGTATCGTACTTGGTTATGGCTGCAAATCCTAGCTATAACATTGTTACTGCCAGTTACTAACAGAACTCTTTTGAGAAATAAAAGTATCATGTGTTAGTGACCCTACTGCGACTGCGGGGGCCATAGAGCCTGTGCAAATACAATTAGAAAGAACTACTTGAGTAACAAACTTTTTACCTATCGAATGCAGAATAAGAAATTCTATATAAAAAAATACTGGAGAGTAATTTTTTTTAGCTACAATTTGAAATCTCAATTTAAAGCAAGACAAGTGACCACAAGAAAAAAGCACAAGTTATCATTACCATTGGACAATTCTGGCTGTTCTGAATGTCTTTGAGTGGGAATGGTTGTTTTTTTTTTAAAAAAAACCCATTCAATCACATTAAAGTATTTGATTTTTGAACCAAGTTGACAATGAAAATTCATGATAGCAGCAAACATTTGAAATAGCCTTAAAAGATTATATTTTGATCATTTTCACTGCAGTTCATTTTTTGCACAGGTAACCGCCCAGATGGACCAATCACGGCCAGAATCTTTGGAGACAGAACACTAACTTTAATAGCGAATTTGACCAAACTGATGAGATTTTCCAGATAATCTGCTCAAATTACCCAAAATAAAAGGACGACTTTTGATTAGTTGGTCTAGATTTTATTTTTGTATATTTTTATCAATCAACCTCTATCAGAGAATATTTCCACTTCAGGAAGATCTTATTTTGTTGTTTTTCTCAAAATGGCCGAACAAACTTTTTTTTCTCCTCCTCTTGCTATTCATCTAGGCTCAGTTTTCATTAATCAATCAAAATTTATATAAATTGCAACAATGTTCATTGGATCAACCTTACTACATTTTTGAATATTCGCCAACTAATCGTTTTTTTTTTCAAGTATTTTTGACAGCTCCTCTACCGTTTTTTCGCTTTATCAAAAAAACTTTTTTTTTTTTTTTTTTTTTTTTTTCTTTTGATTTGGCTTTTTTTTTTTTTTCCTCTCTTTTTTTTTTTTTTTTTTTTTTTTTTTTTTTTTCTTCTCTCGACTTTACTAACAGTAGAGCAACTTCAACTACTATTTTTACATCATGTCAAAATCCTTCCCGGAAGCCTACGATCTTGAGAAGGAACTCAGTCACCCGCAGTACGAAATATCTTCAGCCGACCAAAAGGAGGGGGAATTCACACAACCTGACGCCGGCCCTGTCAAGCGTCAACTTCAGCAGCGCCATGTCTCCATGATTGCCCTGGGTGGCACTATCGGTACCGGTCTTTTTATCGGTACCGGTTCTGCCATTTCTAATGGTGGCCCCGTCGGATCTCTCATTGCATACGTCTTCATGGCATCCATTGTGTACTCAGTGGCTAATTCTATTGGCGAAATGGCTACCTACATTCCCATCACAGGTTCGTTCACTGTTTTTTGCGCTAGATTTATTTCTCCCGCTGTAGCCGCTTCTGTTGGTTGGATGTACTGGTTCTCATGGTCCATGACTCTTGCTATTGAATTGTCTGTTGTAGGTCAAGTCATTGAATTTTGGACGTTTGCGGTGCCGCTGGCCGGCTGGATTGCTATTTTCTTTGTTATTTTTACTTTTCTCAACTTCTTCCCTGTGCGATTCTACGGTGAGATTGAGTTTTGGACCGCTTCGATCAAGGTTATTGCTATTGTTGGCTGGTTAATCTATGCTCTGTGCATGGTTTGTGGTGCCGGTAAGACAGGCCCAGTTGGCTTTAGATACTGGAGAAATCCTGGTCCCTGGGGCGATGGTATTCTTGTTGAAAAAAAGTCGACAGGTAGATTTCTTGGCTGGTTGTCCTGTTTGATTAACGCTGCCTTCACATACCAGGGTACCGAGCTTGTTGGTATCGCTGCTGGTGAGTCTGCTAATCCTAGAAAGACCGTTCCCAAGGCCATTAACAAGGTCTTTTTTCGTATTTTGATCTTTTACATCCTGTCTATATTTTTTATGGGCTTACTTGTCCCCTTTAACGACCCCCGTTTGAATTCGAGTGAGAGCTATGTCAGTTCTTCGCCTTTTATTATCGCTATTATCAACTCTGGCACTTCTGTTCTCCCTCATATTTTCAACGCAGTTATTCTTACCACCATTATTTCAGCTGGTAACTCGAACGTCTACATTGGCTCTCGTCTTTTGTACGCTCTTGCTATTGGTGGTGTTGCCCCTCGCCTCTTTATGCGTACCACCAAGGCCGGTGTACCTATCTTTGGTGTCATTTTTACCGCCCTGTTTGGTTTGCTTTCCTTTATGGTCGTTTCTCAGGGTGCTAGCACCGTCTTTAACTGGTTGGTCAATATTACCACTGTTGCTGGCCTGCTTTCGTGGGCTTCCGTGTCCTACTCTCACATTCGTTTCATTGATGCCCTCAGGTACAATGGTATTCCCAGAGATTCTCTGCCCTTCAAGGCTCGCTTTGGAGCTGGCTACGTCTGGTACGCCTTTATTTCCATCATCATCATTATTCTTATCCAAGGCTTTACTTCATTCTTTGACTTTACTGCTTCCAAGTTTCTTACCGCATATATTTCAGTCTTTATTTTCATGTTTCTTTGGATTATCTTCCAATTCTTTATTTTTAGAGACGGTTGGAGATTACAGCATCCTATCGAGATTCTTGATATTGATTCCGGTAGACGTGAGGTCGATGCTGTCGACTGGGATGCTGTGGAAAGCCAGGAGTATTCCTGGTTTGACAGGGCCTTGAATGCCATCTTTTAAATTGGGTATTAAATGGGTTTTTTTTTTCTAACCGTGTCTATTGTCTCAGTTGCATGTGTACATCCTCTAAATACCTGTTTTTATTTATCCCATCATTTTTTGTATTTTTCTTTTCATTTTTTTCATGATTGTTTTTTTTTTTTTTTTATTATAGAGTCTTTAAAATTGACAAAACCCATTCCGTCCAAAAATCTTGTTCACAAACAATTGAAATAAAATTTGTAACACATATATTTTAATTTACATATATACAAAATCAGCAAAAGACGTTCATTAGATTCCAGAACATCGAATTGTCAATATTGCGCTCAGTTAATGATTTGACGGTCAGAGACTGCTCGCCAGCCTCGTGCCACCAAGTGAGCACCCTAGTATCGGAATTAAATTCCCATCTACCAGAAGTTAGCTCAATTTCCAGGTCCTCTTCAATGGGAAAGTTGAATTCAGGCAAGATCACTAACGTGCCGATTTCGCCACTGATGGCTTTCTCGGCATCGATTGTTAATGAAAACAATGCGTTCTTCAAGTCAAATCCGTAGTTCACCAGACTGCCCACAATCGCCAAAGGAAACGGTCGTGCAAGTGCAGGTTCAGCGCGTGTACCGTGAGTCAGGTTCCACTGAGTAAGTTCTTTTGTGCCAACACTCTCAAGCGTGAGATGACTCGAGCTATCGACGCTCAGCGTGCTACTGCTTGACATCGCATAAGAACTGCCGTAATCAAGAGACTTGCCTAAATCGTAATTGCCTCCTTTACAATAGATGCTAAAATCCTCTCCGTTCCAAAAATCGCCGCACTTGTGTGAGTTGTTCGCGCAATACGTCCAGAGAGTATGATGAATCTGGGAGCCCTCGAGTGCATACCCTAGAGCATCCCAGGAGTCAATCTGCGAGCTATAGTCACCAGAAGTGTATGCCGCCTTATTGTCAAGATCAAAAGGCATGCCTGTCTCGGACATCAGGCATGGCACTCTACCAATGTGGTCGAGACCTTCCTGCTTCATCTCTGTGAGCTGATTGCGCAAACAGTTACGAATCGCAGTCTCACCGACCTTGATGGCAAATGCAGGCGATGAGTATCGACCACGTAACACACCCAGCACGTCCACGTTCCACCACTTGTTCCAGTGCCTGTTGATCAATGTTAGGCCATCGTAATAGTGCGGTGAGTACATAACCCTCTGATCCATAAACGCCGATTCACGCAAGTTAGGAGGGATACTCATCACTGGCGGTTGGCACAAGATGAACATCTTTCTGTCTATCTCACGCATGCCCATGTAATACTTGCTCCAGAAGCTCATGAAGTAGGTGTTGTTAAATAGCTCCAAGTCAATAGGCTGTCCCTGATCTGTGTATTTAAAGTAGTCTGATTTCAAGACCGTGTTGGTCTTGTCGTCCCAGACACCATGTTGTGCCCAGATACAACGACCCAGCTTCCAGCCAGGGTCACGATGCCAACCATATTTAGTGTCATCATGATCGGGTGGCAGCCATGCTGAGGTTCCCTCAGGATCCACCTCTTTTGTACCAGTCTTTGTTGGTCCCAACGATTTGAACTCATAAACGTCTACTTCTTGTTTAATGCCCACACCTAGTAACATAGCCTGAAAGGGTGTAGGCGTAGTTCCAAGTCTCAGAGTGTTATCTTGAGGTAATTTCTCAATATCTTCATATCCAACTAGGCCATGGCCAAGTTCGTTGAATGACTCGACACCAATTATTGTCCGGTTGCATAGGTCTGTCTCATTAAATATCCGTCGGTAGAAGTATGACAACGCGGCAATCATTTTATCTTCCAGATAATCCTGAATGTTAACACCATCGATGATAGCCTTTGGGGCAAAATGCCGACCAGCAGTAAATAGTGTAAATGCAACTTGGCATGCCAGCCGGTTATAGTTGGTGGGCCAGATCATTTTGGGAAAGGTGTCAGGCGGGTCATAGAAAGGCTGAACCAGTGCAGCCTCTGTTGGTTTAAAAGTCCTGGGGTTCAAACCCATGGCGTAAAAGGTCCACAGTGGTGCACCGCTGCCGCCGCTAAATCGAGACCAGAGGTCCTGGTGTGGATCTAGGAAGACGTAGAACCCATAGCTATCGATAAGCTTAAGCAGTTTGATAGTAAAGTCGATGAAATCGTTGTCGTACTTGCCCGGGCCAGCATGCTCCAGTGCTTCCCAAGTAAAAAGATATCTGATGGTGTTGAAACCAAAATTCTTAATTCGCTGCAGATGAGCCGGTGCCTCCTCGAGCGTGAAGGGGCGATTGATGAAAGACACGTTGTCGGCATCATAGAACTCATCTGTTGCTTGCTTAAATGTGCTCGGAAACTGAATGGGTGCCTTACCACCTCCGTCAAGATTAATTCCTCGCAGCAGCACCGCCCGGTTATGGCTGTCCCGCAGCGTTCCGAAATAATCAACTTCTAGACTGTATTCAGGCATAGTGACAAATGGAATAACAGCGTATGTATTATTAAACAAATAACCGCGAATTGAATAAATAGAATCAAAGTGGTTTAAAAGATAAAGAGTAGTTTATCTGATGATGTAAAAAAGCGCAAAATTAGAAGGTGGGAAACGCCTTTTTGCATCTAAAACTTTTTTAAGACTTGAACCTTAGCTAGTTTACTTAGAAGAGAGCTAAAGGACAAATCAATCCAAACTCAGGCGATGATGCCAAAGTACTCAGATCCTGGGTACTTCGCAGCCAGCTGGGGCCACTGTACAATAAACCGGTCACATATGGGTCGTAACAACTTGCCGGATAGCGAAAGGTCTTCGACGCGCGCCAGCGATTCAATGTAGACGATTCGTGTTGTCAGAATTCCAAAGAACTGGAGCCAAGGTTGAATTATTGATCAGTTCAGTTCACAAAAAAATAAGGAAAACTGTTTTGTAAAGAAAAAAAAACAGTCTGATAAAGAGCATATCATACCTTAAAAATGTATGCAATTCCACAGATGATAACTGCAGTTCCAGGACCGTTGGTCAAGATCTACCACGAGTTAGTCAGATGCCAAACCAACATCAGAGTATCAACTCACCAGATCAGGAGCCGTCAAAAGCAGATTGACACAAGACCGGGCAGAGATGAAACTGGATTTAATTGTCGATAGTAGTCCCTCTCCAACCTTTCTGGCTCTCGGAACTTCGACGAACTGGTAGCTCTGTGAGTTCTCCCGTTCGTAGACCCTTGCCTTCTCAATTGACATTGCGTCACCACTTGTGTAAACCCAGGTGCGGTTTGCAAACTTGGAAAGATCAATAGAGTCAATCATTCGCAGCATTTCGCCAGTATGTCCTCCTGCCGGTAAAATAATGTGTTAAAAACTTGATCTGACAGAGAGATTCAATGACGTACCCGATCCAAGAAGGATCATTAAATGGCTATGGTCCTTTCGCGCAGGACGGCTTTGAGATGAAATCGACCTTAGCCTCATCAAACTGGCAGATGCCAGTACTAGCAAAATGACGACCAGATAACCAAACGCAATCATTGCAGTGGTCGAAATTTATTGTGTTGTCTGGCTTTTACTATGTGTAGACCAAAAAGTTTGCATAGGGGTTGCTTTTTTTTTTTTTTTTTTTTTTTGTTTTTCAATTTTAAAACCACCGTAATTTTTCTTCGAGAAATTTGGCTACACCTCCAGGCCATGATAGGTTCCGATCTTATGATCTTCGCCATATTACAGAAGAAACCTTGGTATAAAACATGTCTGACTGATATACCATTTATGAAATTTCACTTATGATACCATCTAAAGACTTTCAGTTTGTAAACCCAAACGGATCTTCCCTACAGTTTGCTGTATGGAACCACCTTAGAAACAAGCGTCAGCTGGAGATTCTCATCAAGGTAATTGTATAATTACGTTTGAGCCATATTTAGCTACTAACAAGATAACAATGGCGAAAAGAAGTATGGAGGCACTGTGATTAAGTACCGGCCACCATTTGATATAGGCATTATAATTATTAGTTCCAAGAATTCGACAGATCTACACGCGTAAGCAAGAAGGACCACGAATCATTCAGCTATCACGCTAACACTCTTCTTAGGAATTACAATTACTGTGATAGCACCTACATATACAATTGCATAAATGCAAAATGTATGCTGCCGTTAATCACATGTGCTATTTCTTTGCGCAATTCAGCGACTAGCAAAATTGATTCAATAAAAGGTCGTACACCGGCTCAGAAAACAAGGCTTATTACTGATGATTGTTCTAGATTGGCACCAAGATGTTTTCCAGATATAAGTGGCAAGTCAACAGATCAGGGGCCAGTTTATGACTTGGTTGCTAGTAGTGAATGCATTAGGCATACGAGTAAATTGAGCCACGGCGCTACTGAGCATCCCAATCACACGTCAACACTTGCGACACAAAATTTTAGCACAATTTCAAGAAAACGGGCAATTTCTCAGAAATTAAAAGATAAAGCGATCAACGGAAAAAGTGAAACAGCTAAGAGAAAAAGACAACTGTCTGTGATAGAGCATAGTTTGAGCGATGACAGCTCCCATGAACCGTTTATTAAAAGAATAAAGCCAAACGAAAAAGCTAGCAAGGGAAATGTTTTTACTAATTTGCATAATTTTGGTGAAACTGAGAAGCTCGGCTTGACACACTTAAACTTCGACTTGTGTTCAGTGGCCAATTCTCCAACAACCAAACAGATAAGTATTAATCCATCTATCAGAAATCTACTCAAAGAACATGCAAATAATATTGAAAGTGCTACTACTGCTTTAATCACAAGGCACGAGCCTGGCGCTATGCAAGTCTCTACTCAAAGCTCACAGGAAAGGAGTCTTATTACTCAACTTCCTTTTTCTGCTTTGACTGAATCCGTTCTCCTAGGCAAAACAGCTTTTTTCAGTAAAAAACCGTCCAATTCAGATTACAATAATCAAATGACGAAGGGCAAGCCTGGTTTGGAAAATGCCAAAACCCGCATTTTCTCGCCTGATTCTAAGACACACGTCAACCAGTGCACTACGCACCGCACAACATCTACTAACCGATCAGAAATACTTGGAAAGTCTGCCTATGCGTCGAAGAATACAGTTAAGAAACTTGATCTCAAGGAAAAAACCATGTTTAATGAAAGATTTGAAATAGGAATCAAAGATGATACCTATGACGCTGCAGAAGTTCATGAAGAGGTTCAAAATCAAGTACCATATCTGGTTGATCTGTCGAAAGATATTGAATTACAATATAACAATGATATGGATCCAGAATCGCCGACTGATCATAACTACAGAAATCTGATTGAAGATAACCGTTTAGAAAAAGAAGAATCTATCTCTGTTATCATTGAGCCAACCGTCGAGTCAAGCCTTTCCAATGACACTGAGGACGAGACAATCACAACAAATGACGATACAATTGTATTTACTCAAGATAATGAACGTGGCGCTCAAAACCATTTTGATAATCAGGATCTTTTATCTTCTAAAAAAAATGATGATTTGGAATCTCCACCTTCTAAAGCTACTGCTGGTCCAGTGAAAATTGAAAAAAAGGCTCTTAAGACTCCTACCAAATCGATACCTAAATTTGATTTTGTAACTGGTTTTCCCAAGAAACCGTTGGCTAATGAAGGTTCCGGGCTGACTCGAAAGCTGCCAATCAATTGCCCTCAAACCTCAATATCTTTTGTAGAGAAACGCCAGGCTAAAAAATTAACAACTAAAATGCCTAGTTTCACTATCATGACCCCTAAGAAAGCAACAAAAACTGATGCTAAGGAAACGTCGCCCACAAAAGGTATATCTTTTACTCCTGTTTATAAGGAGAATGAGTTTACAAAGAGCCTGGCTTTTACTGTTTCCCCTAAGAGGATGCTACCTTCTAAAACCCTGTCGTTTAGTTTCGTTACCAAGATGAAAGAAAAGACTCCAAGCATATTGAGAAACAAAAGTGAGAAGTCTGATCACTTGAAGTCACCTCACAAGCTGGAATCGGCTAGAGCTTCTGGTAATCAAGCCGGAACTTCTGAGAAGATTAGTTCTGTATTTACCACTAAGACAGGACTTTTTCGAACTGAAAATACTGCTGCTAAAAATTTAAGAATCTCAGCCAAAAATGATAATGAAGACGGAACAACACCAAAAATGAGAAAGTCTTTAGACTTGAGCCGTATTTTCAAACCGATTGCACAGGCACACCCTGTTTCTTCTCACCGGGTGAAATGTCTGAATGCGCAACTCACAAGCCAAATTCGCACAAATTCAAACATGACTGGCTACACAGCACCCAAAGCAATCACTCTGAAATCTTGCCTGTCGTCAACCAAAGCACAGCCTAAACCTTTCACCATCTCAAAACTTGGCAATAAAGATGAATTTCTTAAATCACTTGCACGGCAAGAAACAATAACCTCCAGTGAGCAAATAGATAAAGCAAGCACTTGCGAGGATATCTCACAGTTTGTTCACAATGGGCCATCGAAGAGCTGACTATCGAACGAAATAATATACCAAGTCTCGCAATCCAACAAAGGTTCGTTGCCATCTTCCTTCAAAAATGATACTGTAATCAAATCCTTTATCACCAAAATCTCTAAACTCATAACCGTCGTCAATGATAACTTCTCCTATAGCAATAAAAGCAAACGGGGGTCTTCACCAATTGTAGTTGATGAAGACTCTATTGAGACTATCAACTAATCGTTTAATATATCATCCACGGAGGCCATGGAGAAGAATATGGCGCTTTTCTATGCACAAATCTTGTGGATGGCTAATTACTACCAACAACCCATATTGCACGTGCTGGTTTCCCTTAAATCGACTAGTTTTGATGTTGATATGGCCAAGATAGTTTTAAGCAGCTTCTCATTCAACGGAAAGCTACCAGAATGGAAGAGAGTGTGGTCGTCAGAAGATGACAAAGTACTGGTGAAGAGCAATGATTTGAACAGGATCATGCAGCTGGGGAACAAGCATGGGATAGCGGAATGCCGTTAAAGACTGAAATTTTTGAAATTTTTAAGTAGCAAAAATTAGTTTTTTATTTAATGTCCCAATTCAGATTGTGGTGAATACCCTAACCTCTGTTCTTTTTTACAAATTGTGTTTGGTCTTTGTCATTTCGTTTTTCTTATTTTATTTTTTTTTTCTCTTCGACTTCTATTATTGCCGATTTTTCAATTCTGATTAGAAGGTTTCTTCTTTGCTTGCGCAACAAAATCACCGTCAACCCAAATCTTTGCAATATAATCTCTAAACGCTTGTAGCTTTGTACTTTTGATAGAAGCTCACTATACTTGGCCTGGGGATTAGTATGAGACCTAAAAACTGATCAATCAAGGCGATACCATTATCACACACTTAGATCCAAAACAAACACGTACTGGCAAGAAGATCCTTTTTATACCGCATATTTTTCTGCTTTTCTCTGTAATTATTTATTTACACGTTCATCATGTCGATGTCAATTTCCTCACTGTTGGGCTCATCGACCTCTACGCCTTCATCTACCTCCGTGGCTGTAAAAAAGGAGGAGGCCATCACACTACCACGCAATGAACCACATCTTCCGCTTCAACCTGCGGGACTGGGACTAGCCCACACAACCATACCAACACATTCAAATATAGATGGGACCATGCTGCGTACTACGTCTCGACCACTTGTCCGTCCTGACTCTAACGGTGCCAGCAAGAAGAACAGCACGCGCCACGCGCACGCTGGCGCCGAACAGTCCAAAGCACCGATTGTTTCGAGCTACCTTGTGCATGCCAACATCAAGTATCTGCCGCGACATCGCTTGGGGACTCTTATTTATGACCCTGCTTCTGAGCCGTTCTTACCCCGCTTCGAGGGCAAGGAAAACAGTTTGATAAATGTAAAAATCCCGCGGCCGTTCCTTAGCAGGGCCTTTAATGAAAACGTTGAAAAACGCAAAGTATGGGGGACCGATATTTACACTGACGATAGTGACGTTGTGGCGGCACTCTACCATGCTGGCCGTATTCCTGCGGCCATTGGCGGTGAAACCGGCGGCTTGCCCGAAGAAGCGCGCACAAATAGCAAGAAATTGATGGCTTTGGGCTCACCAGCAACACCAGACGACAGCAAAAACAAAAAAAAAGATTCTGGGGCTGCCAAGCTTAGCAACCTGACCACTGATGGGCCTGCGCCTGGTAGCGTTGAGGCTGATGGAGACTGCTTAGTGACGTTACTCATTTTGCCGCGTCTGAAATTATACAAGGGTACCTTCCGCAACGGCTACCACTCGCGATCATGGCTTACAAAACATGACGGCGTAAGTTTTGCAATTCACAAGGTAAAGTTCACCCCGCGCGGCGACATTGAAGAAACATACTCGCTACGGAAGCGGCGCATTGAGACGTGGGAAGAAGAGCGGCAAGATATCCACGAAAAGTATTTAGATGCCAAGCGTCTAAAGACTGAGCTGTCAAGCGCGACATCGGCCAGCCGGCCTGACCTGTCCTCTTAGGCAAAATCAAGGGTATACATATATCTGATCAGCCGTATCTGATAGCATCACGTGCGATCTGCCATTAGGCCCAAAGCGGAACGCTCACGCCCCTAATTTTTCTCCCAAGAAATTTTGTGCGAGGCCAAAACGACAAAATTGAAAATTTTCTGTTTCCTTTTCCTTTCCCTGATAACCAGATGGATTCATGGTGGGGAAGACAAGACTGTGAACAATCAAATAACTTAGCGAGAACAACTTGATTTCAACAGTCACCCTAGATTGCATAGTTTTGTCTTGCCTGTCTCACTATATTTTGATTTTTGCATCTTTACGGCGACTTGATTTCTTTTTTTTTTTTTTTGTTAGCGAATTGTCTATTCCATTGTTCAAGACAACCGGAGATCCAGTAACAGTCATCTTAGCCAACACTGCCTATCACAGCGCTATTTATTCAGACCAATTACAATTATACACACATAGAGTCATGGTGAGCACGATATCGACGACACCCACGCCCGTGACGCCGGTGGCACCCGTAAGCACGCCAGCTCAGAAGCCGCCAACACATGCGCCAGCGGCCACACCACGAGAGCGCAAGCCTGTAAATGTCAATGATGGTGACGATGAAGATATTGAGAGCATGGACGGCAGTGATGCTGAGGATCTTGAAGAAGAGGCTGTCAACCCGGGCTACCGTGAATGGAAGCGGCGGCGGAGGGATTGGACACGCAACCAGGGCAAGATTACCCCTCAGCCCAGCGTGATCAAGAACTTGTCTCACCCGGCGATACTGGCTGTCTACCAAAACTTAGTGGTAAACCGGCGCAAGGTCCGCAACGCCATGTCGTTGGAGGATGTGTTGGTGGTGCTTCAGGCTGGGTGGTCAGAGAAGAAGTAGTCCAAGGAGGCCCTTGCTTTTTTTTTTTTTTTTGTCCTTTTTTGTATTGTTATTGTCGTCATTATTTTTATTCCGTGTACATTGTTTTCCTTTTTTTTTCTTTTTTTGTTATTCATGACGTTACTATCCTTAATCATCATTCTTGTTGTTTTAGTCGTTTCAGTAGCGTCTATTGGTTTTCAGCAGCCGTGAAGTTTCTTCCAGGACTCTAAGGTCTTGGTCAATCATCTCGGCCCAGTTCTGCACATCACCATGCTCCTACAAAAAAAAAAGATCAGAGTTAGAAAGAGAAAATCAAACGCACTAAGTGAGATCGCAATAATTCTTACCTTTACTTTGTTTCTTGTTGCAGTTGTAACAAGATCCCATTTCTTCGTCTGGCGATTGAGTTGCAGGATATTGGAGTCAAGTTTGGCAACCTGCTGCGCAAGCAATTTCCGGTTTCTATGGATTTCCGTCATCCTATCGCTAGTTAGACCAACTACTGCATAAAAATAAATAAATAAATATATATATAAAGACTGTGAAACTGCCACATACTTTTCAACCAGTGGCTTTTCAACAACTGGTGAAATTGTAGCCATATCTGTGGCCAGTTGATTCGACATCTGCTCTGTTCGGCAATAGTGTTAGTAGCCTTAGAATATCGCAATTGGCAAGCAGAACTTACTAGCTATTTCATAACGCTCAGTCTGCCCAATCCATGATTGCTTTATGAGTTTTTTTGCACTTAGCTCCTCCTTGGCCATAATGCTGAATTGCTTTAAAGCGGTTCTCAGTGATGTAGGACAGGGGGGAGGTTGTGAACGGCTGGGTTTTAGAACTGACCTATAAATTTGACAGGGAACCCGTCATAGTTATGGCTTTGTGAATACCCTAACCTTACACCAATTCTCAACAATTGAGACGAAGGCGATTAGATCTAAACAAAGTAGTTTGAGCAGAGACGAATCCTTTAGAAATTCAACTGCCGTTGCGACCATACCGACACGCGAGCCTTACTTCGCATTCCCTTCCCATTTCTTGTAACTTTTTTTTTTGGACCTCCAATTGCAGGGGCTTTAACTGAATTCACTTTCAACCGGTACAAGGCTCTCTGCTACAATTATGAGTTTAGAGCCGTCACCAATCGTCGCCGCAAGCGCTCCGGTAAGCCTTTTGGAGGCTTTTCACATCAAGGACGTCGCTGACATCACAAGACATAATGAAAAGGGGTCAATTGAGAGCATATTAGCTTACGGAGAAAAGCTCTTGCTAGGATTGTCTACAGGTACGCTTTTGGTTTATCAAGTGGCGGCAGATGAGACCAAATCAGCCGCAGGGGCAGCCGCGAAAGCTACTCTGACCAAGACATACAAAGCTTTCACAGGTAGTACAAGGCCGCTGGAGAAGCTAGGATTACTGAAGGATGCGGGCTGTCTTATAGTACTTTCAGAAGGTATTGTGAGCGTATTTGACCTTGATACCTACACATTGGATGAGAAACTCTCTAAAACGAAGGGCGCCACCACATTCACAATCTCGTCTGGCATTAAGCAACAGCCGCAGCCAGACGTGGAAGCTTTGCCTATTATGGTGTCTCGGTTATTAGTTGCATGTAAGACGCGTTTGGTTTGCTACGAATGGAAGGACTCCGAATTCACTGAGTATAAGGAACTCCACTTGCCAGACAGAATCAAAACTATTACGTTCGTAGACCCGGACAAGGCCATCTGTGGACTGGCATCAGACTACTGTGTGGTAGATGTACCAACCAGCACTGTATCTAATATTGTTCTTCCAGGCTCACACGATACTTCGTTCACATCGCTCGGAATGAGCTATATTGGCATTAGCGGCCGCCAGCCCATGCCCCATGCAGTGAAACTCCCTAACCATACTGCACTTCTTGTCAAGGACAACAACTCGCAGTTCATTGACGAGCATGGCCAATTAATTGACAAGCCACCGATTGCATGGCCTGCTACACCTCTGGGATTTGGATATTCTTACCCCTACTTACTTTTCATTCTGCCCAAGCTCGTGGAGGTTCGCAATCCTGATACATTCACAGTGCTACAAACAATAACTATTGCTGGTGCCAAACTTATTACTGATGGGAAGCTGACATATATTGCCACAAACACTCGGGTGGTGCGACTGATATCTACAGACTTTAGGGACCAGATTAGTGTTCTGTCAGAAAAGGAGCATAAATACGCCGAGGCAATAAGTTTACTCTCTTTGATAGATATTGCATATATTGAGAACAAGGAGGCTCTTCTTCGAGAGCTAAAGATTCAGCGTGCAGTCCAGATGTTTCATGTCAAGAACTATAAACATGCGCTGCAGCTGTTTTCTGACATCTCAGCGCCACCAGAAACCGTCATTGGGCTCTATCCTGCACATATCTCTGGTACACCAGAGGAGCTACTGGAGTCACTAGAAAAAGATCAGAGTCGGAGATCATCTGTATCGTCACGTACACTGGGGTCACCGTTAAGAAGGACAGGTACAGATGATCCTGCTACTGATGGTTCAGTGACACCGCCGATCATGATCACAAGCAGTGGCATGAGTAACCGTGATTTCACGCTGGCCATGCGATCGCTACTGAATTTTTTAGCAGACACGCGGCGCAAAATCTCATTGCTCGCGTCATCCAAAGAGCCAATTGAATATCAAGGTGGCACCCTGGCAAAGGAAATCTACGGCAACCTTGATCAGGCAGCTGAACTGGTTGACACAACTCTGTTCAAGTGCTATATCATCCAAAGTCCGGCGTTGGTGGGACCCCTGCTGCGGTTGCACAACCACTGCGATCCTAAAACGGTAAATACAGTGCTGTCAAAAGTTGGCAAATGGCGCGAACTCGTAGACTTTTACTTTGCTAAACAATTGCATAGAGATGCTCTGGTGCTGCTCAAAAATTTAGGCCAAAAGAAGGGTGATAATTTAGATACCAGTGGGGGTGCTTATTTAGAAGGTCCCGAGCCAACAGTTAGATACTTGCAGCGACTTGGAAATGAGCATATTGACTTGATATTTGAGTTTGCTCGCTGGCCGATTAAAGAGAAGGAATCTTTTGGTCTGGATTTATTTTTGGAGGACTCGACTGAATCGGAGTCGCTAGATCGATTTAAGGTCCTTAGCTATATCCAGGATATCTCGCGCTCGCTTACAATCAAATACTTGGAGCACATTCTCAGCGAAGAAGAAGAAGAAGACGACACGCATTTTCATACAGCACTTGCAGTCGAGTATATCAAGTATCTTCAGGATGACAAGAATCAAAATACCGAAGAATCAGCAGCTGTTTTCACCAAGCTGCTAAAGTTCCTGAAGACGAGACCGTACCACTACCGTGTCGAGAAAGTTCTCTCCAGCCTCCCGAAAACTGGGAAGCTGTCACCGCAGCTGCTTGAAGTCAAGGCTGTGCTTTATGGCAAGCGCGGGCAGCACAAAGAGGCACTTCAGATTTATACATTTGACATTCAGGATCATGTCAAAGCCCGCGCGTACTGTGCCGAGCTATATGAAGATGGCGATCAGGAGACTGGCAAGCAGGCCCTATACACTCTGCTGACTCTGTATTTAGAAGGCACGCAACCGCAGCTTCCGCTTGCGCTTGAACTGCTTGCGTCGCAGGGCTCGCGTATGCCCGTTATTGAAATTATCAACGTGATACCGGACTCGACGGCTGTCCGCGACCTGACTGTATTTTTAACGTCGCAGATCCGCAGCCTAACGCAGGCTTCGCACCATGCGGAACTTGACACGGCTTTGCGTAAGGTGAATCTAGTCAAAACCCAGGAGACACTCCTAGTGCAACAACAGCGGCGCTCAGTCAGCATTACAAGTCTCAAGACGTGCCGTGTGTGCTTCAAGCGTCTGGGCCACTCGGTCGTCTCTGCATTTCCGGATGGCAAGGTGATTCACTACGGGTGCGTTAAGAGATACCGCAAGATGCTAGAGGAGGAGGCGACGGCGCATAGTGTGTCAGCAGCTGGCGTGGGTAAAAAGTACATGAAGATGCGCAAGCATTTGAATACTGAGAATGCAGGCGCCAGGACCGAAATAGAATAACCGTTGCACAATAAGTAACAGAGATGAATCAGTATGTTTCTTGAATTTTATCTTTTTAATCTCTTCCTTTTTCTTTTCATGAGAGGTTGAGGAAAATGAGGGCCGCACTGAAGCTGGTGTGGTCAAAAATTGCTTTACTATTCTCTTGGACTCAAAATTGAAAACTGGCGGCCTGGTGCGGGTGTCCTTCTGGACCGAGGCCGGCCCAAAGATCACAGTAGTTTTTTTTTTTTTGCTGCATGAGGTCGAGTTATCCACGGCGGTGCGATACTATGCCATTTTTGTGAGGCTGAGCTGAGTAATGGCAGCCAACCACTTGGCCATGAAACCTGATGGCAGCCCTTCTGCCCGTACGGCGCTGATAAGGAGCGAAGATTTTCGCACATTCGGCTGATAATGGCGAGCTTTGCGGCGTCCTGAAAACAACCACTATCCCACTCGAGGCATCACCAGAACAGGTTTTCGTTTCTCTATTCTCCTACTAGATACTTCTTTGTATATAAAAGCGCCGCTTTGGTAAAATACAGACGTTTTATAACCACTACTCTCCCAAGCATTATCTCAAGCCCTTTGCTGCTCCTGGTACCTGCTCCCACCACCTGCACCCCCCGTTTGGCCCTGTGAAAACCCGCCATGACCCACCACCCATCGCAACGCTACATCGCGGTCGGCGCCAGCTTTCTGACAAGCTTGGCCTGCGGCACCATGTACGTGTTTTCCGCGTACTCGACGCAATTGGCCGACCGACTCCACCTTACGGCCACCCAGAGCGCGCTTGTTGGCATGATGGGCACGCTTGGCGTCTCGCTACTGGGCTCAATCGCCGGCATTATCACTGACCGCTTTGGCCCCTCGGTACCAGTTTTTGCTGGTGCGCTGTGTCTCTTTGCTGGTTACGCAACGCTCTATACTGCCTACGTTCATTCTATTAGCGTGATTGCCCTGCTTGCTTTTGGCAGCTGCCTTTCGGGCTTTGGCAGCACCTTGGCGTACTCGGCCTCGATTAAGACGGCGGCACTCAATCTGCCGGCTGCGCGCGGCACTGCTGTTGCCTTCCCGCTCGCTGCCTTTGGCCTTTCGGCCGTCTTTTTTACGACCATTGCATCACTATTATTTCCAAATGACACTGCGGGATTTCTCGCGCTGCTGGCGGTACTCACGTCCGCGCTTTGTTTAATCAATTTGCCCTTTCTCAAATTTCCCCCGCAGCACCAGCAGCACCACGCCAATGCCACCGTTGACGATAGCCAAACTGGCGGCTATGTTGCCATAATTGAAGACGACGCGGCCACATCTGGCCAAAGTTCTTACGAACCTACGCTTTCCGGTAGTAGCAACAGCAGTAACGCGCCGGCCAAGCCTATCCACAGCACCGCGGCTGACATTGATCCCGCGTTTGAGACTGACAGTGAGAACGACGAAGAGGATAACATTAAGATCCGACAACTCCACGAGCATGATCTTCATCACAGTTTTACGGTCTGGGAGATGTTTGCTACTGTTGAGTTTTGGGCCCAGTTTTGGGTGCTCGGGCTGCTGGCCGGCGTTGGGCAAATGTACATTTACTGTTGCGGTTATATTGTGCGCGCACTTGTCATTTATGACAGCATTGCCAGCGGCAGTGGGCAGTCCCCTGATAGTGCCGAGATTGCGCGGTCGATCCAGTCAATCCAGGCGCTACAAGTTGCGCTCATTTCCATCTCGAGCTTTGTGGGCCGGCTGATTAGCGGTACTGTCTCGGACCTGCTCTCGCAACGGCTGCGGGTGCAGCGACTCTGGATGGTGTGCATTGCCACGGGAGTATCGCTATTTGCCAACTTATCTATGATTTCATTTGTCACCAACGCCTGGCACCTATGGCTTGTGTCACTTAGCGTTGGCACTGCCTACGGACTCATGTTTGGCGTCTTCCCCACCATTGTCTGTGACACTTTTGGTATTCAGCATTTTTCAAAAAACTGGGGGTTTGTGGCCATTTCGCCCGTATTTACAATTTTTGTATTTAATCGGCTTTTTGGTACGGTGTACGATCACAACTCGGTGGCTGATGGCTACTCCCAGCTGTTCTCATCAACTGATGTAGTTGCGCAGGGCACCCTTGTCTGTCTCAAGGGCGCCGGTTGCTACTCACGCGCATTTGCCATAACGTCGTTTGTTTCGCTTTGTACGCTCATACTTATTGCCTGGATGATTTATACGGAAAAGCACCAACCAACCCTCAAACAGGACGTGATTGATAACCGTGACTGCGGCGGGGAGCAGACTCAGCAGCTCTATACCCCCGACCGCACTGATGGCTTGTTCGAGCCTGCACAAACCGTCTAAATATCTTGACTGCAAAATTCCGCCCTCCGTTTCATTTTTTTTTTTCAAGTATGAAAAAAACTTAAGTACCAATTGTATCAATTTTGTTTTTGATTTAATTATTTTTTAATTATTATTATTTTTTTTTTGTATTATTTTATTTTTTTCCGACCTTTTTATTTTTTTTTTTACTTTGCTGATTGAGAGCCCTAATCAGCCCTCAGTTTTTATTTTTGGGAGGGTTCACAGCAATGTTATTTTTTATGTTATATTCACAAAGCCCTTGTCAAGCATGCCCGAAAAAAAAAAAAAAAAAGGACGCGCAGCGCGAGGCTACTACAGGTGGCTATTACCGTGTGTACTCGCGGTCCGGGTTTTCGGGATGCGGGCGCGGCGATGGCGACCGGCTCGCGCCGTAGCGCTCGTATTGGCGCGGCGGTACCGGCAGGGAAGCGACAGGGGCAGAAGCAGCTGCAGCGCCGGAGTGCACATTGGATCGCGGTGAGCGTGACGGTGAGGCAGAAGCAGGCCGTCTGTATCCTCTGAGACCGTCATGACCAGGCGGCAGCGGGCCGCGCGAGCCACGGGGTTCGTAGCGATCGGGTGCATCACCAGGGGAGTCTTCGCGGCGCGGCCGCCGCTCATAACGATCGTAGTCGTCGCCAATTGAGTCAGCGCGTCGCCGAGACCGTGAACGGTGGCGATCATAGCGGTCGTCCTCGCTGATCGAGTTATCGTGGCGCGAGCGGCCACGCGCATAGCGATCATAGCTAGAAGCACGACGCTCTTTCCGGCGTGGCGAGCGGCCATGGCGGTCATAGCGGCCGTAGTCATCTTCCTCTCGGCGCGGCGAGCGGCCGCCGCGGCGGTCGTAGCGATCGTAATCGTCCTCCTCCCGGCGTGGGGATCGTCTACGCTCGTAGCGGTCATAGTCGTCATGATCATCGCGTCTTAACTGCCGACGTTCATAGCGGTCACTGGTGTCGCTGGAGTCGTCGCGCTGGCGACGGCCACGCTCAGGCGAGTCGTCGTAGCGACCACGGTGACGAGAGCGGCTGCGAGGCCGGCGGCGGTCGTACTCGTAGTCATCGTAGTCGCGGCGACCAGGCGATCGAGGGCGGTAGCTCCAGTAGCGGTCGCGGTCGTAAGGGCTAAAGCTACGGCTGCGACTGCGGCTACGGCTGCGTCCATAACCGCGATGCCGGCGATCGCGGCGGGGTCGTCGGCCGCGTCCACCCCGGGCCCGGGGCCGCCGCTCGCCAAATAGCGACTTGACGATCTCGTTAGGGATATCCGTTTTGGTCTCAAACACACCCAGATCTGTGAAAGTGAGCTTGTGACCGTCGTAAGAGCGCAGGCTTTGATCCTCGAGCACCTGTACGGCATGTTCCGAGTCCTCAAAGTCAATGAAGCTGTACGCTGTTAACAAAAGAAAAAAAAAGAGTATGGCAAAGTAACAAGGGAGAATGCTTACCAGACATTGGCGTCTGCTTCGTCAACTACAGTCCTCAGGACCTTGATTCCGGCGCCAGCCGCCGTGATCTTCTCAACCAATTCCTATTGCGATGTGTTAGGAAATTATCACCAAATAAAGCATTTGCGTAGCCTTACCTGTTGGTTGAACTCATTTGGCAGGTCCTGGATCTTAATTCTGTGCAGTTTCCATATTCTCTCCTCACTAGGCGCTACACTAGACCGGGTCACTTTAGCCCGGGCTCCAAACGCATAGTGGTCATCTTGATTTTAACGTTAGTAGCTGGCCTCGCTTTACGACGATGATGTAGTATATTTACCCATTTCTGCAGTGAAAAAAAAAACGCGTTAGTTAGGCCTTTGTCAAATTGGAATTAAGTGTTTTACTTACTGCGCATAGCAATCCGGTAGTCGCTTTCGCGGCAATACTCTACCAGACACTAGAGGTTCGCGGGTCAGCATGTCGGTCGCGAGCACTTTTTGGGCTGCGGGTACTCACGTAGTCAGCATCGTGATTGATCAAGATGTCCTTAATCTTTCCAAACGGGGCAAACGTGTGCTTAATGTCCCGGTCCGTAACTGCAATTCAACATATAAGCGTTAGTGGCCAGCGTCAACGGCATCCCGCGGCGCACGCCGAGCAGAATGCGCCCAGCTGCGCCGCGCGCGCGCGCGAAAGCCTGCGCAGATTAACGTACCATTCTTAGAGACCGGTTCCAAGCGGAGAGTGAAGTGGTTCATGGTTCCAGGTCGGTTCCAATAGCTGGATGACAACAGCAATGGTGGTGGTGGTGATGGATGTCGATGGTGATGGAAAGGAAGAGAAGAGTTCGGGGGACGTGAAGTTTTTGTCCTTTTTTGGGCGAAGGCAGTGGAGGTGGTTGGTTGAGGGCTGGTCGGCCGCGATCTTGCCACCAGTGGCCCGCCCGCTCCGCGCCGTGGAAGGGCGCCGTTTAGCAGCAGACGTGCATCTTACTTTCATCTGCCAACGCATTGCACTAGGCCGGGAACATACAAACACTGTCCGGTGCTTGGCGCCAGCTGGGTCCCGGCACTTGTTGTTCGCCTTGCATGTCCCAAGCCTTTGTTTTTCTGTAGCCCAAAAAAAAAAATTTTTTTTCAACCTCCAAGCAAAAAAACAAAAGGACAAGGCTTTCTCTTGTCAACTCATTAGCAGCTCCATGCATCGCCCAAGACCCGCGCTTTTGTCTCGTCTTGTTAACTCGGTTTACCACTTGGTCCCTGCGCCTCCTCGTATTAGCTTTTGTTCTAGCTTTCCCGCTTTTATTCCTACGTACACTCGCATCATCATGGCTCAAAAGAGATCCTACGAGAGTTCCAGCGACAAGGCACCGCAGTTCCTGCCGCCCATCAACCGCACAATGCGCACGCTCGACAAGTCATTTTTTAAGACTGAGGTTCCCCTTGTTGTCATTAAACTTGGCAACCCTGCCTTCATTTCCAAGTTTGCGCGCCAGTTCCAAAAGTACATCTTGCAGCAGCCCGGCGTTGGCCATGTTGTGTACTTGACTGACAAGACCCAGGGCGGACTGGTCAATACCCCACCGGAGCGCACGTCGCCAGATCAGAAGCCCGAGAAGGGTATTTTGCTTAGCCAGCAGTACAGCGACGCCGAGCAAGCGCAACGCGAGCTGTCGCCCGTGTTTAAGGAGATTCTCGACCAAACTACAATTGACTTTATTCCATACATGCTCCGCCTCGGCTACGATTATTGGAAGTCCGAAGAAATTCTGGCGGCAGTGCTGCCGGAAGAGCTGCTGAACGAAATTCCCTGCGGTTTCACCATCGTGGGTCATGTTGCCCATCTGAACATCCGTGACCAGTACCTGCCATACAAAGAAATAATTGGCCAGGTGGTGCTGGACAAGAACCCCAAGATCCGGACGGTTGTAAACAAGCTTGATGCAATTGACACCGTTTTCCGAACTTTTGCCATGGAGGTTCTCGCTGGCGATCATGATTTCATGGTTGAACAGAGTGAGTCTAACTGCCGTTTCCGCTTTGACTTTTCCAAAGTGTACTGGAACTCGCGTTTGCACACAGAGCACGACCGGCTCATCTCCAAATTTAAAAGGGGTGAGGCCGTATGTGACGTGTTTGCCGGTGTTGGCCCCTTTGCCGTTCCTGCGGGCAAGAACGAGGTCCTGGTTTTTGCCAATGACCTCAACCCCGAGAGCCACAAGTACCTTGTTGATAATATCAAGCTTAACAAAGTCGAGACATTTGTGAAGCCGTACTGCTGTGACGGCCGCATTTTTATCTACGATGCGGTCACAGAACTAGTAGACTTTGCCGAGCAAAACCCAACCGTCACGCCCCCGCGCAAAGGTCGCGGCTCGCGCTCGAACCCGCCGCCACAGCCTGCGCCAATTGACGTGCCCAAGCACTATAGCCACTACGTGATGAATCTGCCGGACTCGGCCACGGACTTTCTTGACAGCTTTGTTGGGCTCTACTCCGACGCGGCTCTGCGGGCGCGCGTGTTTGGCTCTGACAATCCCAAGGACGTTAAGCTGCCACAGATCCACGTCCACTGCTTCCACAAGCATGACCCGCACCAACCGGAGCCGACGGAAGAAGTTGTGTTTGAAAACTTGCGCCAGCGGGTAAGCGGCAAGCTCAACCATGAGATGTCGCTGGACCAGCTCTACATCCATAACGTGCGCAAGGTGGCGCCGACCAAGACTATGTACTGCATCTCTTTTACCCTGCCGCTAGAGGTGGCACTGGCAGTGAAGAACTAGAAAAATTAAATGCGCTTTCTTACCAGAGGTCTGTGATAAGTAAGAGGAAGTTTTTTTTTTTTGGTATACTTGTTGATGCGCCGAGATGGCTGAGCCGCGCACCGATATCACATAGTGTAAATAGATAATTGACTGACACCTTCTGGTTGTTTCAGAGTGCATGTCAGTGTAAAATTGTAGAGATAATAAGATAATGATAATTTTTTTTTTTCAGTCCGGTGGGTATTAATTAATTCGGCTTTCACGAAGTCAAAAAACTTAAGTTCTAATCAAGTCCTAAGTCATTTTTTGCCGGCTTGTTTTTTTGGCTTTGCAGTTCCGAGTAGAGTCCCCGAATGTCCATCTTTTCATACTTTAAGCTTTGCAGTAGAAGCTTCTATTGTTTGCGTACCGCATTTTGTTGCATCGACTCGGACCTATCATAATAAGTGCAATGTCATTGTGGTTAATGCCTATTCTAATTATTGACTATGTGATGTTCTGGCTTGGGGCTTGTGGCCCTTGGACTCGATTTTTGTTTGCGACTGACTTAGACTATTTTTTTCAAGCTCAGGTTCCCGTGGATAGTCATTGTTCAATGACTCAGTTGAGCCATTAACGTCCAGACAGTATGGCAAGTCCTCTTGCCTTCTGTCTATTGTATTTCTAATAGCTACTTCTTGCCGGCCCACGGCCTCTGCCGTTTCTGCCCATGGGGCGTGGGTTATAGTCATAAATAATTGCCTCTGGGAACCTGAAAATTAATCCTCTTAGTAACTATATTTTTTATTTATTTATGTGTATTATTATACGTTATAGTACCTAAAAATGGGTACTCGCATCAGCGTGGTTGTACCTGTCCTCCTTAGATTTAAACGAAAGGGCGTAGCTATCACCTAGGATCGAATTGTTGGTCCCAATGCTGATGGGGTCAATTCTGAACTTCACTCCGAGGGCCTCTTTCACGGCCTTTATAAACTTCTTTAAGAGGTTCCTGTTCTGATTCCTTTAACCATCAGCTTGGGCCAATACATTTTCTGAATGATTTCAAACACTTGATTTAGCTTCTTTTTTTTTTTTTTTTTTTTTTCATAAACTGTTCACGTTTGTCGAAGACTTTCTTTGACTCGGTGATACGGGTCTTACTACAGCCTTTCGTTCACCATATGCGCTACGCTGCTAAGTTTTCTCCCTGGTACTGCAAACACACAGCTCATCTGCATATTCCTCAAAAAATGGAAAAAAGAAAATTATTTCACTAGTCGAGGTCAATGAGGCCTATGATCTTTAGCTTGTAAGTCTCTTTCAGTGATTCCGGCTGCTTAGCTTGGGCCATGGTTTTCGAGATCATCACCTAGAGTTGCTTCCTGCGAGCAACGTTAAACCATGGATTTTGACTGAGGTTACTGATTTGTTGTGCGATACTGTCTGTGGCTTGTTTTTGTGTATTGTCCGTGGTAGCTACCTTCACTTTTTAGGTCTGCTTAATCTTGTTGGCAGCCTCTTTTTTCCAGTCCTTAACACTCTTGATGAACTTAGCCATATTCTCCTCGATCTCTCCTTTGCTTTTTTCAAACCAGCTGTCAATTGCTACCGTGCCAAGTATGTATTCATATTGTCTGTCAATATATCACTGTTTTTGTTGGTCTTTTTTTTTTTTTTTTTTTTTTTTGGCGTGATTCTCAGCCTCCTATGCAAATTGTTGCGCTCTTTGCGCTCTAGCAATTACCAAGCGGACTTTGCTAGTCAAAATCTCCGGGGAGTATTTTTTTTCTCAACAATCTCGCTGAAATTCTTTATTTTCCTGTTGATTTCCGGATCCCAGTTTTCCTTTTTTTGGTCAGGTCTCTTGAGCTTTTGGATTATGACATAATATAAGAGCGTCAATCTAAGCAGACTTTGGCACAGATTAACAGTCCCAGGCACTTGGCAAAAAGCTGGCACCTATTTTGTACTGCAATGTTGTTTAGATAAGTGAATAGTTTTTTATTAAAATTTTTTATTTTCTATTATTTCGTTATAAAGAATCAAATCATTCTGGTAGCTTTATTCCTTAAAGCGGGCTATTACTTCTAGCAAAACGCCAGTTAGATTATATAGACTTATCTTTAAGCAATACTTGAGCTATCATGAAAAAAAATGTCCTAATAGAAGTTTGTAACTTATTCAGCATCCTTTTTTCTACCATTAGTCGCTCATAGTGCAAAAGCTCCTTCAAAAGACATTGATTGCAATCAGCCTGTTGTATCCACTCATATAGATCCATCCTCAGGCTCTCGTCAGTTTTCTGCACGGTACTTTTTGCTCTTTTGCAGTATCCATGCAGTTATACTTTACAGAAAGAATCCGTGAGATAATTTAGTAGATGAAGTAATCTTCTAATTATTATACTCCTCTTTTAAAACCACATCTGTTGCTGAAACCCTGTTAAATAAGGTTTTAATATTTGTTGAGAATAGCGTTGCAGGGTTCCTCATTGCGAAGTTCACGTGTATTTCAATTATAATGAGAGTACAAACTGCAAGCTACTAAGGGCCACTCCAAAAGCAATCGCGTATACTTCCGTAAAAGCTAGTCTCTTATGGGCAAGGCTAAAAGCAAATTAATAAGTAAGAGCAGTAGCTATGCAGGATTCTTGAATCCAACGTAATTGGCATCTGAGCATTGCTAACGGCTTCTGCCAAATTGATCTTATCACTTTAACTAGCCAGTTTCAGGTGCGATATATATGCTCTTAATGTGCTTTTTCTTTGCTTCAAGACTACAGAGACAAATGCAAATTGTATAAAGAGAGCTTTTGAATGTTGTGTGGTAAGTCAAAAAGAACAGGACCTTGCCTTTGTGCGGACTTGTTTGTAACGCCATTATGTTGCCAACCTCCCCACAATTCTTGGAATCCAGGAACACGAACAAGTTTCCAAAACAGGCAGGCGCCGTTGCGGTTCCGTTTATATGACAGGGTTTTTTTGTTGTTTTTTTTTAGTTAAAGTTAGGGTCTAGCATTTATAAAATGAATTTAAATAGAAAACGAAAAGTATATAAAATAAAAAAGGTTACCTTTCATCGGAGACACACACTCAGGCCGTTAAGATTTTTTGACACGCAAAGCTTGCTATAAGTACCCTCTATAAAGACAATCCCCCTTTATAAGCTACATGACTTTATCTTCAATTTAGAGTTTTCTAAACGCAAACCCCCGCTATCCGTAACAGATAATAATCTTTTTAAGTTATAGTCAAACCTCGCAGTAAGGAATTAAACCAGGCTTTGTCATATTCCTTAAACCGAGGTATTCTTTATAGCGAAATTGTTTGATAGCGCCAGTTAGATTATATAATGAGAATTTGCAGCCATTGGGGACTTTACTAGAAGCTGCAAGGCTTATGGAAACAGACGTTGGCATAATTAAGTTGGGACCTGATTAAAGCGTGAGTATTTGACTTGTGTTTGTTCATGTAGGCCTTACAAGTAACCAATGTATGGGGGAAAAAAAAAAATCGTTTAAATAAAGAGACAGTACAAACTCCAAAGACCAAATCCAAAAGCGATTGCGTTTACTTTCGCGAGGCCTTAGTCCCATATTGGCAGGG
This sequence comes from Geotrichum europaeum, assembly GCA_030567025.1. Taxonomy (NCBI): domain Eukaryota; kingdom Fungi; phylum Ascomycota; class Dipodascomycetes; order Dipodascales; family Dipodascaceae; genus Geotrichum; species Geotrichum europaeum. The sequence continues at coordinate 30,958 of JAKUCA010000050.1, forward strand.
CTGAAAGCAAAGTAAGAGTACCCGTTAAATACTTTACTCTAAAGCAAATTGAATCTGGGCACCATTTTGCTACCTGCTGCTTCCAAATTCATTACTTTTTTTTTTTTCTTTTTAAAAAAAAGTGACGTTTGTAATGTGCATGGAACAAGAATTATTAGGCAGGCTCAAATAATAATAATTTATCATAACTTGTTACTTGTTTTTATATACCCTATGCACCAAATCTAGATATCGCTCTGTCTGTAGATATGACTAGGCTTTTTATGACTGAACTTCATCTATAACCACCAGAGCAGCTCACACCTGGCTGGCACGTCGGCGCTGCAATATAACAGACAAAAGTTGAGTCAGAATCATTCATCTTTATAAATCTGACGACTGTTTGGTTGCACTGTTGTTTGGGTGTGACTGTTTTTTTTTTTCTGACACCTGCACATGGCTGAATTTGGTTTTGCCGCTTGTGAGACGATTGAAAGAATTGGCTGATACTGAATAATAAAACTCAATTGCAGTGAACCCACCAAAGCCGTTGCCACAAGGACCCTTGCTCGAACCCCTCTAGCCTCGTGGTTCTTTGCTTATATAATTTTTATCTATCAGACCCATATAGCAAAGCATTCATAGCCCGGACATGGCCCTTCTTTTGAGCAGCTTTAAAAGAGGTTAATAATTAGATAGGCAGATAGAAATGTGTTTATTGTTCTAATATCCAGAAGGTACATTACAAAATAAAAATAACAAAAGGAAATAAAAAAAACATTTAGCTCTAACATATGATTCACTAAAATTGACAAAATAACTCTTTCAGCGCGTGTGAGGAGTTTGACATTTGATGGCCTGAATTTTCCAGTTCCATGTGCTGAGAGAAATCTGAGATAGATACCGCCTGGTAGCTCAATACCAAAGCTTGACGAACAGCAAAATTTCAACAAGCTGCACTAATCAAGCAAACCATCAGCAAGTATGATATGGTAACAAGTCTAAAAATTTGACCACCACACCAAAACCCGTCTTGGTATCAAGTAGGGCCTGGAGATCAAGCATTGAAAAAAGTTTTGTTTAGCAGCTGCGCTTTATAGCATGTAAAGCACAATCTTTTTAAATTATGTTCAACTATTTCTAGGTAGACACATTCACAGTAATGAGTTTCTCTCGGTGAAGTCAATGATTAAACAGTGAATTTTAACTTGTTTTTATTGATATCAGGTTATAGTGCTCTGTAGAATATTGGGCAATGCATCGAAGCTTGATGTTCTGATATTAAAAAAATAACGTATCGCGTGCCGAAATGTACATAACGATATTACCATTGATGGAGCCAGAACGACGAAGTTTCCAGCACAAATGCTCACTGCATTCGACTTGCTGATAGCGTTAGGTATAAATACAACCCAATTCCCCCGCCCGTCACTTGCACAATTTTTCTCTCTCTCTCTTTTTTTCTTTACTCTTTAATTCTCTACCCGATTACTACATCTATCTCCACAGACTAGTATGGCATTTTTCCCTGGCTTTCATACTCCCGGCACCCTACAGCCCTCTGAAATCAAAAATACTGATCCCATCTGGAGTGTTATCTGGCAAGAGAAAATCTTTCTTGTTCGCAGAGGCGGCATGCTCCCCGGAAGTGGAATACCCGTTAACTATGATCTCTTCAACTCTCAAGGTGCACTCATTGCCGGCGTCCGCCAGGTTTTCCCCAATAATACCTATAACAACCTGACTTCTTTTTACTTTAATATTTCTGATCTTCAAGGTAACACCTTGCTTATCATTAGTCGCGACAGACAAGTCACCAACGTCTTGGTGCCAAGTTACAGTGCCCCCTCATGCGTACGAAACATTGGATGTTGCGTGAAACAAGAAACGAACAAGGGAAAAACCCAAAAGCTTTTGGGCTATTCACAGGAAGCGCAGGCCTCGCACAACCCGGAGTCCATTCCCCAAACTTTTGCGCACGTACGCAAAAATATCAATGGAGGCTTTTCCGTAATAAATCGCACGGGTCTACTTGGTACTGATATCGTCTTCAGCCAGCGCGAATTGCGCGATCCCACCCAGAGATTTACCATTTCAACCACCTTCAGGACTCCCCATCAAGGGTTTTTGGCGCTGAGACCGTCAAAGGAGTTTGAAATGACCGCCACTCAGCGCGCAATCGTGCTTGCTCAGATTATTACTATTGATTACGACGACGGCTATGAGTTTTGGTCAAACATGCAGTCTATTTTGCTAAACCGGATTAGCCACGGACACCCTTCTTACCAGGAAGTTTTAAATTTCCATGACTTTCGATACCGCACAGACTCCGAGTATCGCAAAACCGTTGATGAATATAACAAGCAGTTTTATGCCATTCCGCATCAACCGGGGCATAGGTTACGATAATGATCAAGATAGTGATACTCTCATTTTGCCCCAAAAATTGGACTTTTGAAAAGAAAAATTATTTAGCCATTTCATTTATTTATATTTATTTATTTAGTATTTATATTGTATTTATATATTCATTTTATTCAATTTAACAGATGATTGTATTGTTTAGTAGTGAATTTATTTTAAAAAAAAAAAATATTTTTTTCTTGACCATTGCCAATATCAAATGGTTTTCTCGAGTGGTGCAAACTAGTTCTGTCTGTGAATTGGCCATGCGTTTTGCAGTTGTTGTTGTTGATGTTGATAATGAAAATAATAACTGTCTCTTTTTGGTCTGAATCACGATCTAGCCTTTAGTTTAAAAAAAAAACCCCCTCGCTAATCGATTACCATGGTTTCTAGATTTTTTTACGATGCTCGGGGAAGATAAACAGAACAGTCCATAAATTCAATCCATAAATCCAATCCATAAATCCCCCATCCAGCATTTTCTCTTGTTTTACTTTGTTTTCCAGAGTGTCATGGTGCTCTTTTTTTTTTTTAGGTTCTTTCTTAAATGGGCACGTAGGTTGGATGGGCGGGCACGCTGACAAGTGGTAGAAGTGGCTGTAGCGCACGGCTGGCTCTTTGGTGCTCTTACTCTTTTTGTTCTCGCCCTGGGGGCCATGCACTTTTGCAGGTTACTGTTTGTTCAATGGAGGGAGGAGAAGATTTAAGGTAAACACAAAATTATTTTGAAAAAGATTTGTTACACAATATAGATTTAGAGGAATAAAAATGACTTCTCATTATAATGTATGCTCCACATTATTTAAACTAGACTATTCAGAGAAACTCTTTCCTAATCAAAGTTTTGCAAGATTCGAAAATCCAGGAGTAAAGGCACAACGTCTAATCTCTAAAGACTAGACTCATGTTTTT
>JAKUCA010000051.1:0-34148 GCA_030567025.1 Geotrichum europaeum
TTATTATTATTATTATTATTATTATTATTATTATTATTATTATTATTATTATTACCCAGAAGGGATTATAACTTGTCTAGGTCTTATCAGATAATCCCTAAATCTGTCACCAAATTTTGACCTTTTTCCCTCTTGTTATTGTTGTTGATCAACCAGTTGAAAAACACCCATTTTTTTCATTTATTTTTTTTTTATTATTTAATTTTTATTTATTTTTTTTTTTTATTTATTTTTTTATTTTTTTATTTTTCTTCTATTTCTCCTTCCTCCATTCACTTTTTTATTATTGATTCCAGCATACCCTCGAAGATCTAACACACTCCTTCTTTACCCTTTTTATTTTTTCTAATGCTCAGACGTCTTACTCCCTTCAGATTACTTGCCAGAACCATGTCCACGACTTCTTCCTCTGCTACTACGGTGCCCATTGGCGACGTGGTTGGTGGTCCCTTTACTGCCTCAATCATTAAAAAAATAAATGACAATTTCCAACCTTCTCGTTTTGCCATTTATAATGATTCTCATAAACATGCGCATCATGCCTCGATGCGCGGTAGTACTAATACAATTGAATCCCATTTCCGCTTGGAAATTGTGTCCGACAGCTTCCAGGGTAAATCGCAACCTATTCGTCATCGTCAGGTTTATGCATTGCTCAAGGAAGAAATGGAAGCCACCAACGGTGTGCATGCACTACAACTACAAACTAAAACTTCAGCAGAATGGGAAAAGCTTCAGCAACAAGAGTAATTTACTGCTATTATCACCACTACGTAATAAATCAACTCCAGGATCGGAGATCAAGCACATACACGATAAGAATAATGAGGGGGAAACAGAATATAATAAAAAAAAGTTGTAAATAATCTCTACAAATAAAAAAAAAATCATTAAAAAAGTAGGTTTTGGAAATATTCAGGTTCGCTTTTTTCAATTTTTTTTCTTTTTCTTCATTATAATAACCATTTAAGCCTTGGCAACAGCCTTGTTGACAGCAGATCTCTTTTGCTTCTTGAGCAAAAGAACCTGGAAGCGCTCAAAGTCGGTAAGAGCAGCTCTTCTCTGTCTCTGGGCAATCTTCTGGGCCCAAGCGGACTTAGCCCACTTGGCGTCGATCTCAGAGGCCTCCCACTTCTTAGCGACAGCAGAAGAACGAGCAGCACGGGGAAGCTTGGCAACAACGTGAGGAGTCAAGACAACGTGAGCAAGAGCAACACCCTGGCGGGGGACACCGGTAGTAGGACCGTCAATGAGAACCTGAAAAAAAAATACAAGTGGTTAGTAATTTCATCGCTAATATGAAAAATATTAAAGCAGTTGAAATTAAAAGCATAAAAAAAGGGCAGCTGATAGTTTATTGATAAAAAAGAAGATCTCGATACTGCATTTATCATTCCTTTCATGTTGCAACACTCCAGCGTGGTCGAACTCATCTAACAAAATATCAGCTTGCCCTTCTTCTTTTGATTTGATTTTTGCTTATTGTCGTGGGTTCGTAAACATACTCTCTTGTGGTCAATGATCTCAACAATGGTGGCAAGCTTACCAGCGTAAGCACCCTTGTTGACCAAGACAACACGGCCAATTTCAACAAATCTCCAGTTGGAAGCCTTGACGGTAGTTTCTGTCGACATTTCTGTTGTGTGGGTTGGGTTTGGTTGAAGAAAAATAAGAGAAAATTTTTCGGTGTGGGAAAAAGAGGAGGAAGAGAGGGAGGAAAAGAAAAAAAGGAAACAAAAAAAAAAAAAAAAAAAAAAGAAGAGGGAGGGTTAAAAAAAAAAATTTTATATAAATATATATGAGGAAAAAAACAAAAAAACTAAAACACCGCATACTAAAAAAATTTTTTTTTTTTTTACCCTACCCCCTGGGGTTTTTTTTTTTTTTTTTTTTTCACCGCCGGTTTTCTTCGTTTTGTTTTTCATTTTGCAAATTTCACACCCTGTTGGAGAAAAGGGGGTTAGGGTTGTTTTAACGGAGCCCTGGGACAATTACTTTCTTATTTAGGAAGGCAATAACCCTAGGGCTCAACCCTAACGCTTCTCAGACTCACTCAAATCACAATATAAAGCCCCAGAGGCGCGCACCATGATGGCCCTGGTAATGGGCTATTTACTCTCGCCATGATAGTACCAGTGGTCTCAGGCATAAGGAATTATGGTTATTCATATTTTTTTTAATGCAAGTGTATGGCAGTGTGTCTTTTTATAGTATTATTTTGGTCAGTCATGAGCTTTAATACCGATCATACGTTTGCTTTTGGTAGCAAAGAGCATCACAAGCGGGCACAAGTATCCAGTGATTTGTAAAAAACAACTGAGAAACTTTTGAAACCTCTTTTCATTTTCAAAAATAACTAAAAACAACATTAATTATTGAATTTATATTAGTGGTTTTGTGAACACTGAAGACTGTATATTGGCATTTCACATAAGCATAAATTGTTGGTCTGCCCAATACTGCTCTGACTATACCAGAATGCTCCTTAACTTATTTTTGCCATCAATCTATTCAAAAATAATTCTGCTTACTTGCACACAAAAACACAACTAGCCTGGAGTTCAATTAATTATTAACATGGTAAAAGTTGCATATGAAAAAAAATGTTTGGCTTTAACATTTGATAAAAAAAAAAACTGTTAAGGTAACCTTACATCTTGACATTTGATTGGCGTTAGATTCTCCATGAAAAGTCCCATGGACTGAGAGAAAAATATAAGATAGTATATCATCTAGTCGCTCAATATCAGAGATTTCACTCGCAGCAAATTATAACAGGCTTTTTACATTTATTTTGTTTTATAACCTTTTTTTTCATGATTTTCAATTCCTAAACCTTGGAAAAATTTAGAGCTTTTTACACCAAAGTTTGGTATTTATATACTTTCAAGTAAAATAAAAATAAAAATAAAATAAACCAGGTTCTTATTAATCTCAAAGTATATATAAATTTAACTTGCAAGTTTATATTTGCAGTTGGTTTAGATCAAGTTCGTTTTCAATATCTTGATGTTGATAAGGTCTTTGCAAGCTCAACCTATGAAAAAAAGATTTTCCACATCAAAAGACTGAGGCTGAAATATCTCTGTAGATAACCGCTTTGATAAATAATTAAATACATGTTACATTTAACCCTTTGTGGTTGTTTTCTTGCGTTGGTTAAACTTGTCACACAAGTTTACAACCTATAAATTCTTATGTCATCATTTTTTTTTTTTTTGTATACAATAAATTCAACTAGTATCTGAAAAACAGTATACATATATACGTTGAACAAGCAGAAATACGATTGTATAAACGATAAAACATTACCTGACAAAATGGAAACAATGAAACAAATAAAATATTGTAGAATGTATGTAGCACAAGAAAAAGTAAGACTACATGTATTGCGAAGGTTTGATAATATCTATCGCACAGCACCAGCACCAAAATCAACTGGTTCAGCCTTGCGACATCAAAAAAATATACTTTGAGACTTGGGAATTGGGAGATTGTATGTAGAGTTTTGTCCCCCCTGTACGTCACGTTTGACGCCAAAAAGGAGAGATTAAAAACTCATAGTGTCACATGATAAGCACTAGCCACAGTGGAGCCAGTAAACTGATCCAAAAAAACAACTCCCACCCCTCGACCAAAATCTGTGGCTCAGTTTTTTTTTTTTTGCCGGCACAGATTTTCTGTCGTTTAGTTATTTAAATCCTCAATATATATATATTTGAGCTTGACACGCTTGGTTTCACAAATCTTTCAAGAATTATCCTTACACAGACAAAAGAAAGTCTAGTCATGGTCTACACAAACTTTTGAGAAATACTTTACCATTACTTCTGACAGTTAATTCTTTTTTTTTTTTGAGTATAGATAACAAATAGGTTGTTTGCATGCCACGCGGCGATTAATATTAGATATGTTGGTCTCTCCTTCCTCTAATGCTGCATTAGATTGAATGGTGATTGTTGCCTACCCTCGGGATCAATAACCTCTAAAAACAACCATTAATTTTGCAACTTTTTTGTTTTCGGTTGAACCACGCAAAACTTGACTAGCGTTTTCTTTTGTGGCTCATCTACAGGGCCGGGGCTATCGTCCTGGATGCTACACCGCTATTCACCCACACACATTTTGGGTAGACCACATGGTGGCATTTTTATCAAAAATTAATGGAATACTGAGATGAAAAAAAACCAACAGCTGTATCGAAACCTATCAATCGCAAAAATAAACAAACACCAAAATTCAGTCTGTCACCCAAAAAAAAAAAAAAAAAAAAAAAAAGAGCAAGTGTTCACGCCAGTCCGGAAAGACTAGTGACTTCAATTTGTTTATACCAGATTACTCTTTAAATCCGAATAATGGTGTTAGTCAAGGCATCTTATCTATATATCTTTATTTTAAAAAAAAAAAAAATTAAATTGTGGCTCAGCTTTTAATTTCACAGCGCCATTCCACAATTATATAACATTTTTATTCTTAACGTTTTATTTATTATTTTGTTTACTGGCAATTGTTAACCTTTAGGCGCCATGGCCAGTGGGACGCCACACTAGCGAACGGCACCATTGGCCAGGAAGATTTTTTGGGGTATTAGCCACAGTTTTTTTCGTTTTTGTGTTAAACTTGGGTTAGGGCTCTTTTTTTTTCTGTGAGTAATTAAAAATGAAATTACCTGAATCGGGTAGACTTCGTGAGAAGCGGTCTCACCTGATCGATTTAAGAACCGAGAAGAGAAAAAAAACTAGCCACAGTTGGTTAACTGATGGGGTTATGACAGTGCCCAAACTCTATTTTTTTTTTTTTGGGAAAGTTCGAGTCATTTTGCAGCGAGAGTTGAGTGGCCGAGCCACACCGTCTTCAAGAAATGAGCATCAAAAAATTTTTTTTTTCTCTCTCGATTTTTCCAGTATTTTTGGGTAATAAAGCAAGGTTATTGACTGACTAGCCACAGTATAAATAACAGCTGGATTAGCCACAAAAACGTTTTTTTTTTTTTCTCTTTTTTTCTGCAATCCTTATTACTTTCAATTATAATTCCAAGTCTTTACATTCTCCTACTTTCTATCTAGTCTTGTTCACATTTTAAATATCTTTTTCTTGGATTTATCTACATTTACTATGAGCAACCCAAACTTTGGCAACTACAATAGTAGCAACCACGATGAGAACAACAGCAACGTGGATCTCGAGAACGTTGACACATTCATATCAACAACCAAACCCATTGACACGGCGGCTTCCACGTCGGGATATCTGGCCTATCGCGTGCAAAACTTTTCGCCCGCATGGTTTTCAATGACCATGGGGGTCGGCATTGCCGGCAACATTATCTACGCATTCCCCTTCCCATTAGCGGCATCCTCGTCACGCGTGGGGCTACATAATGTCGGACTTGCCGTGATTATTGTTGATATGGTTTTATTTGCTCTTTTTGCAGCGCTGTTGACGGCACGGTACTGTATGCATGGGGCCCGTCGCGAATGGCATGAGGGGCAGAGCATGTTTTTGGGATGTATTCCCATGGGATTTTGTACCATTGTAAATATGGTCAGTAACCAATGGTCATCGCTGGCCGGCTACGCCATGTGGTGGGTTGCCGTTGTGGCTGCCGTTGGCGTGACCGCCGCGGTCGGCGCACACGGCGTCTCGGCTGGCAAGAAACAGGGCCTGGCTGAGGTCACTGCGACCATGATTCTGCCCATTGTGAGTCTCGTGGTCGCAGCGGCCACGGGCGGAGTTGTGGCCACGAACCCGCAATTTCCGCAGGTGCTCAAGGCATCAACGTTAGTGGTGTCGCTGCTAATGTGGGGCTGTGGGGTTGGCCTGGCGCTGCTCTGCATGGCTGTCTATCTCTGCCGCCTCGTGGTCACTGGTCTTCCTGTCAAGGGCATGATACTTTCCAATCTTCTTTTTGTTGGCCCCATGGGCCAGGGTGCTTTTGCCATTCTTCTTCTTGCCGACGTTTTTGTCAATGTTTTCAAACTACCCACGCAGGGTCTCAACGCCTCGGTTTTAGAGGCCTCGCTTATCCACCAGTTTTCCGGTTGTGCTCTTGTACTTGCTTCGTTTGTGGCCATCTCGTTTGTGGCCGTGGGCCTCTTTTGGATTACTTTGACCGTTCTTGCCATTTTATTTAGAACCGGTCCTCCCGCGGGATACAATCAGTCCTTCTGGTCGCTGACCTTCCCTATTGGAACCATGACCATGGCTTGGCTACAACTGGGCAGTGTTTTTGCCTCTATCCCATTTAAGGTCATTGGTTCAGTCTTTGGTGCATTTGTGCTTGCAAGTGTGCTTGGCTGCACAATCGCTTCTGTCAAATATGGCTTGCTTAACGATACCCTTTTTAAGCAAGCCGAGGCGGAGATGAGCCGCGCATAAACTGTCGCATACTGAAATTTGCATTGCATTGTTTTTTTTTGTTAATTTTAATTTGTAGCATTTCTTTATTTATTCTAATCGATTAAATCATTTGCATTCTAGAAGAAAAAAAAAATATCATTATAAAAAGTGAGCGTGGTTATTCGCTGTCATCATCATTTACAAGCCATTCCCTGCCCTGCGGGAGAAAAGACTTTATAAAGCGGTTCATAGGCACGCCGACCCGGTAGACAACGTCCTTGGCCCAGAGCACGTCTAAATGCGCGTATTCCGACAGGTTAACCACATCCACGGGGTTTCGTATGACGGCACTCTCAACATTGCGCAGTCGTTCTACCAGCCGCTGCGGATCAACAAGGTTATCCTTCCTGGGGACAAACATTTGCAACGGGGGGAATTGCGCATCAAACCACGGGGTATCAGCGCGGTCATGGTGAAAAAGACAACCACGGTGAGCAAACCCACCGCGACCAAGCCACCAAAACATGAGCTCGGCACTAACGTACACGGGCGAAAATAGCAGTTCACGGTCGCGATAGCGTGGGTCCCAGAGCGCATCGGTCCAGCCAAACATGTAGCGGAACATGAGATAGCCTAGGCGACTGTAGAGCTTGGAGGGGAAGATGGCGTGCATATGCATCATGATGGCCATGTAGGCGTGATGGCCAAATAGTAGGCGATATGTGCGCAGCCCTAGGTGCCGGATGAACCCAAGGAACCATGAGCGTACAAGTGGGCCAGTGTAGACGGCTGGCGATAGCGCCACAAAGCAGGCGAGGCGATCCGAGATCGTCGCCAATGCAGGACTCTCGGCCGCAAGCGCCAAGAAGGTCTGCGCGGTGCCCTGCGAGTGCGCAACCAGAGCTATTTTCGATGCCTTGGCCGATGCCGTAAGTACAACGTAGTCAAGTAACGCTTGCACGTCATAGTGGCCCATTTCCTGTATCCGCCAGGCCCACATGCCGAGGCGAAGGCTGTTAAAATCCTCATGCTTAGGCCGGAACCCGCAGCGGTTGTTGCCGAGCCAAACGTCATAGCCCAGGGCCACAAGGTAAAAGGCAAGACTGTTATCACCGCTGGTGCAGTACGCGGCGGCCGACTGAAGCAGGCCATGCAGCAGCAGCACGGGGAAGCGACGGCTTGCGGCGGCGTGCGACTCACCGGGAACAACAATATGTTGAAGCACTATACGGAATCCGTCCTTTGTGGTGACGATATGCTCCTCGAGGTCGTAGCCCTGGAGTTGTACGTAATAGCGCAGATCAAATCGTAAAATGCTCTGCTTTTCATCAAGCGCTGGGAACTCGGGGCCCATGAAGTTGGTGCTGCGGTAATCGACATTACTGTGTTCCTCGGTGTCAAACGAGCGACGCAGGCGTGGCGGCCAGCGCGACGAGGATCTTGGTCGGTTGGACTGCTCGAGCTTAGCGCTTGACTTGGGCTTGTTCACGCTGGACACAAGCGCACACACCATGATGGACAAGAGATAGAAGAGCCCGAAAACCGTTGACGTCACATAGCAGAAAGCAATGTACAAGTGATAGAGCGGATGGATCCGGCCGGTGTGCAGCCCCGCATCGCTCACAGATGTTGATTTTGGCAGCATCAAAAAGAGGGTGGGGGGAAGAAAGTCTAGGTCGCGATGATTAGAAAGGGAGAGTAGTGGGAGAAATCAGGAGAAACTCGTAGCTTGAATAGGCCTGTAGTGCTTTGCCAGCCGGCTGGCTAGGTACTTGGAGGGCTCATTCTGACTACGACTGGCTTTCTCAACGCGCCAAAAACGGAAACAATGTAAACAGAGGAGGGTTTTTTTTTTAAAAAAAAAAACACAAATTAGAGATCGCTATTCTAGGCTTTATAGAGGGAGAGCGTGTGTGCAACACGGAGGATTGGGAGGTGTTGGGAAGTAGATGGTTAGACAAGGTAAATGCAAATCTGAGCGGAGACTGTCGGCAGTTACACTGTGGACACTCATTTCTTTCAGAGTGTCTCGCATCGCAATGTTCATGCAAAGCTACGACGTCTACAAGGAGCGGGAGGATACGAAAGACAAGTGCAAATGGGGATGCAAAAAATTCAGAAAGCTCGCGTGCACATAAACATCATAAACCAACCTTAAGGGTTGTCTCTACTCAATCTTTAGCAGTACAAAAAAAAAAAGACCTCCGATTGTTACGCTAGCATCTAGACTTAGTCGCGGTCATGTGCTACTACACTGCGGCTTTTCGGATCCTCTTAAAAAGCCAACAAAAATAAAATAAAATGAAAAAAGGGGAAGAACAAAGTATCAACAGGGGAGTCAGAAACATAAAATAATGGACAGTGCATGACCAGTTTGAGATGAATATTCTGTTGGCCAGCAGTATTGGTCTCTGGGCTGATCCGATGATTCTGGCCTGACCTGAGAAAGAATGCGTATGAATTAGACCGCGTCATAAAACAGGGAAAAAAAAAAAAAATAAGTAATGGAAAGTATGAGAAATTTTCATAGGAACTTAGTTGGATTCCTTGCAAATTACAAGTAAAGGAATTTAATATCTAAGAGGATAGGAAAGTGGAAGCCTGTATCTTACTATATATTTAAACTTGAGTTAAGTCCGTGAGTCTGTAAAGCAAAAAGATATTCCGTCAACCACAAAGGTTTGTGACCATGTGCTTTTCTAAACGCTTGATTAACAGCATCAAGGCATTTGCTTTTTTTTTTCTTCCAGTTTGTACACCCCTGAAATATTCAGAGCCAGTTCAATGGACCTCTCGCTTCCATCTCTGCAGTATTTTTTTTTTTAAAAAAAAAAAATAAATAAATTGCCATCAAAGTCTCCTTTTGTTGTTTCTATTGGTTTCTTTTTAGTGCTTTTGGTTGGTTTAAGCGGTATTTACCGTTGGGACATGGTACGTCTGACACCTCTCCTAACCCTCTATGGCCCACCTTCCACCAGACCTAAAGATCCAATCACAGCCCTTCCTTTAAATTTCTGCAACAAAAGCCTTCTGGTACTTGGAAATACCCAGAATCAATTCCAATCACATCGCGTAGAAATCAAAAAAAAAAAAAATAATAATTAACTTAAAAAAAAAAAAAGCACCAGTTTTTTTCTACTCCTTTTTTTTTTCTGCCAAAGATTCAAAGATATATAAACTGGTTCTTTTCGTTTGAATAGACTTTATTTTTGTATCTATTGAAAAAAAAAACAACCCCGTAACAGACAATCTTGCTTCAGATCGGCCATTTCCAGCCTATAATTCGCATTTAACAAAGCCCCGTCATAACACAAACATACATGATCAGATTCGGCTCTACCGCCGCCAGTAGGAGCCTTCGGACGCAGTCCGCAGCCAACCTGCTTGTGCGACCCCACCATCAGTTCAGCAACAACAACAATAACAGTAACACCACTGCTGCTGCTGCTGCCAATAGTTACCACACCTCCATTGACCCCGCGCCCCCGGCTGCTACCTACGATTGGGCCGTCAACTCCAGCGACTTCAAGTTCAACCAGGACCAGTCCGATCAGGAATTCCAAGAGATTTTGGGTGAGATCGCCCAGCGCTTTCGCCGCCCCTTTGCATTCACCAACCCGCATCTACTCGATCCCAACGGCGCAGTTGCCGCTGCTATTAACAACAACACGAGCGGGGCGTTGAATAGACCTAACCCCAGCTGGAAAAAGGGGCCCCCGCCTACGCGCAAGCAGCTAATGAAGCTGATCCGCCGGGTGACCACGCCGGAGACCGCAGGCATCACACTTGATATTCTTAGCAGCTATGTTGAACACTACCCGCGCGAGGTACAGTCGACCCATATTGGCACATTTTTGCGCACGGCTGCGCGTACGGGCTATTTTTACAAGGTACTCGATCTCATTCAGACTAGTCCCGCCTTTGCGGGGCTCATCAACGACGACGTGGCCAAGGAGGCCATTCGCCTCTATAGCATTCGCATCGTTGCGGCCTTCGCAACGCAATCTGCATCAAACACTTCTAATATCACCAACAATAACACTAATAACAATAAAACCACAACCACCTCTGGAGAACCTGCCTATCGTGCGCTGGCGCGGCTCTACCAGAAAATGTCGGTCTTTACCAACGCCGAGATCGAGGAGCAGCTGGACACTCATTTGGTCATGCTCTATGGGCTCGCACCTTTTTACAAGACCCACTCGCACCGCAAGGATTACCGCGCTCTGGTGCAGATGCACCTAGCTGTGGTCTGCGAGAAGTTAGCGCAAGCAACGCTCATTGCTGAGGACAGCAAGGTCTCGGCGCACTACGGGCTCAACTACTACTATATGAATCTTGTACTCGGCCGGTTAGGCCTTCGGCTCCTGCCTGAGGAGGAGCTGGCGGCGTTGTTGCTGCCCAAGAGTGGTCGCGGACTTGACCTTGGCAAGCTTGACGAGCTGATTGCGCGCATCGAGGTTGTCTTTCGCAACAACAAGGTTTCGTCGCCACTTGAGCGCTACGTCAAACAGGCGGCGCAGGGGCTGCTGGCAGAGCAAGGGAGAAGATGAGGGGAAAAAAAAACGTTGCTCGCAAGTTCAACAAACGGGCAAGCTTAACTTTTTTTTTTCTTTCCTCATAATTCTTTTATTATTTATTTTAACTATTTCCTTATCACCAATATATACATACATTTTAAAATCATCAAATAATTGCGACTGTAAACGCAAGTGATTTGTAAATTCTTTTTTTGGGCCCTGGGCTTGGCGGTTGCGATTCTTTGCGTGACAAATTGACAAAAGATGAAATGGGCTCATCAATAGTGGTGTCAGCCGTTCATCTGCCAAAAAAAAAAAAAAAAAAAAAAAAAGTTAATAGACCATTCATGAATGCCAAAGGCGCTGTGAAACTTACCATCATTCGCTTCCTCGTTATCTTCTTCGTTCATTTCTTCCTGTCGTTCCTGCTCCATCTTCTCTTCAAGAACCTGAGAACGGAATCTCTGAAGGCCTTCCAAAATCTCCTGGAAGTTGTCCTTTCTTTGATTCCATGTTCTTTCATACATCTCCTTTCGCGCCTCCAGTTCGGAGATCTCGTCTATTAACCCACTATTAATGCGTTTCGCTTTTTCTCGAGAGATATTAAGCGTCACTGGTCGTATAACTTTGTTATTAGCGTCGTCAAGGTCCATCTTATCGTCGTTTTCTATTGGTGTCGGCGTGTTGCTAGTGGTCTGTCGACCCTCGTTTAAATCATAACTGAGCTTTCGCGCATCAATTTCAAACTTGCGCGACTTGAAAAGATCATCTGCAAACTTAGAGTATTCCTCTCGGTGCGCCCGTGCGGTCTGCGCTTTTGAAAGCCGAGCCTGAAGTTCAAGCGTCTTGACGCCCAAACGAGAAATCTTTTCAGTACTGGCTAATTTCTCGTTGTTATAATGCTCTATCTCCTTCTCATTCATTTGTATCTGAAGCTGTAAGCGCGACAAGGCCAGCTCATAGTTCTGAAATTCAAGTATCAGGTTTTCTCGTAGTTTATTGCTGCTGGGCGTTAGAAAGATGTTATCGAGGATTATGTTGTTCCTACTCACATTTCATCTTGGCTTGGGTTTTGAAGTGATATTAGTTCGTAAGATAACTTTGCCAGCCTTTTGTAATTCACCTCCGAGATGAGTACTCGTTGTTTGATAATGGATTCTAAATTTTGTTAGTAAATTATAATGAATGAACGCAGGTTCTGTTCATACCTTCGTCTATAGCTGACATTTTGGTGATGCTGTTATAAGAGGTTTGGGAAAATTATTTTTTTTCTTGTTTTGCCCTTCAGTTTTCTCGTTTTGTATTTTTACTTTTGCTGCCTTAGGCTCTTTTTTTTGGTTCAGTACTTCACCCACACTTTCTATAATTTAATGACACCTCAACCATGACGACTCCTTCCACCCATGACAGAGAGTATCAGGCCAGCTTCCTGGCATTAATTGAATTTACCACATCTGTTAGATTTGATGACATAGAGCTACTTATTGCTTCTAGGCCCCAGTTGCTTCAATCGCCCACCTCCTCAGCATCTGCCTTCACAGTACTCCTCTACTTCCTGCCAGAGTCAACATCTTTGGCTGATTACGTTGATCTAATAAAAAAGCTGCTGGACGGCAACTTTCAAATTAACCTCCCTGCGCCCGACTATAGTCATTTTGACAGATTTTCTGATGAGGAACTGGCCCAGTGCTTTCAGGCAGCAACCCGCTACCTCACACAGAAAACGATTCCGTTAGGCTGGGGATCATCGTCAGCATCAACTTCCTTTATCAATGACTGGGTCAAGGCTCGGATCCGACTAGTAGACAATTACACTGGTCTCATCACGCCTCCTGACCTGCTATTAGGTTTGGTAGATACTACTGATCAAAGCATTATTGACTGGCAATACAGCATCTTACATGTTTTGACGACTTTCCGCCGCAGTTATGCTGGACAAACAGCATGGATCTCGCTTCAAGAGTTTGAATCACTCTCACCCCACAATGCAGTCAAACTATTGCTTCAATTTGCTTCCACCGACAACATTGTCACCGACGTCAACAACTTGATAGTTCCATACCTTAACAACAAGGAAGATCAGTCACCACTTTGGGATTGGATAGGTGATGAGTCCAGTGTTCCTGAAGCCCGACTTTCCCTTCTTCTTGAGTTAGTCAAAAGTGATGGAGTCTTTATTCCTCCTAATCCAGGATATTTTGGCTTTATCCGCGCGGTGCTAGCCTTTCTGTACTCATTTCCTCAAAATCACTATACTACCGAAATTTTCAAAGAGCTCACTCTTGTCGAACATTACTTTGGTAACTTTGAGCTTGATGCAGAACCCTCCGATTCTAAATTTCCTGAAAATATTGTTGAAACAGATCTTTATTCATATATCACACTCCTGAAGTCTCAGTTAACACTGCCAACTTTATCCTCTATCAACACCTTCCACAATTATGTCCATTCAGCAGAGATGTTGTTTAATAATATCCCTGATATTACATTAATTGAAGTCGTGGTGACTAGTCTATATGGTAGTGATCAGGATCAGATTGCTCTTGCGCGGAAGTACATTTTTGGTTCGGATAACAATGACGAGCTTGGTGACGAAAAGTGGAAACATTATGACTCAAAACAATGGACCAAGGTGCGAGATAACTTGCTTTGGCTGAAGAATAAGTCACATGTACTAAGCAAAGTTCCTAGTGCCTGGATTGACGAGACCTTATTGATTTCAGCGTTGGCCTCTGGGAAGTTTGACTTTGTTGAAGCTCGTTTCATTAATGTAAGACGGGCTGCTGCTTCAAGTAGCGTCGTGACTACCCATCTTTTGGATGCCTTTTATGAAAACTACGATAAGGCCACAAGTTGCAGCACTTCCCGGGGAGGCCTGAAAAAAGCTGCTAAATGTTTGGAGCTGTTGCAACAAAAGTATGCTAACAAGACTCCTCTTCCTTCCCCTATTGAAAGAGCAGCAAAACTCCTCTCTGGTACAGATGCTTTATCTAAATATTCCTTGACATTGACACCTGGGGTTCCTTTGCACCCTGTTGAGCTGAGAGTGCAATCAAAGGATCCGTTGGTCATCATCCATAGATTGCTAGAGCTCAATCCTAAGCTTTATCTTGAGTTGGGTTTCCTGCAAGACATCTCGAAAGATTTGTATTATGGTATTACTGGAAATAAGGCTGATGCCAGCGAGATTGATACAAGGGTTCGTGCCATGTGTATTGATGCAGCATTAGCCGACTCAGACTTTGAGCAAGCGTACAATTACACTAAAGAACTGCAGGAGTATGTCAAACAGCCGTCAAATCATAACCAACTAACTTGGACTACTTGTTACCAGGTGGGCAAGTTTGTTTCACCAGACTGGGATGGAAATACTCCTGAGTCAGTTCTCTCTAAACAACTAGATCTACTCAGCTTCACCCTTACATATGCCCCGAAAGAGAATCTACCTTCCATCTTGAAGGTTTGGGAGCGTGTTGAAAGTCAACTTAATGAGGAAAGGCCAGCTGAGCACAGTAACCACCAACAGCAAAGCTCGGCCGATATCTTGACCTCTGCGTCGTCGAGGTTTGCACGGGCTATTCAGTCTTCTGCCTCAACCACGTTTGGCAGTGGCGGGAGCGGAGGGTCAAAGGACGTACCGGAATTAGGCCATGACAAAGACCATACGAACTCTAGAAAGAGAGACCAAATTTCGAACTTGCTTGTCAGTGGTCTTGGATGGGCGATCGGTGCTAATCCTAGGTAATTTTACATTGTATTTCATATATGTATATAATGCAATAATTACAGTCTACTTGTTTTGATTTTTGGCAACTTTTGTTTCCCTATTGTCATCACGGCACTGACGCCTTTATTTCACTGTCTCACTGCTCTTCACATTTATTCTATCTAATTACTCTTCTTTACAAGAAATGATCTGCACTTTTTTCTGTTTTCAATCCTAAACGCGTAAGATAAACATATACCACTGCTTGGGTATTAACTAAATAGGCTAACCATTTGACTCTCTCAAAAGCCATCATGTGGAAATGGCTCCCAGGGCAGAAAAAGTAGCAGTGTTGCAACTTAGAGCCAGAATGTTTTTGTATATGTCAGGCGTGCTCTTTAAAACTGTACTAAAATCACGAATCATCACATGGAAATCAGGCCTAACACTTGAGTTTCGATGATTATTGGCCTTTGTTGCACGAGTTATTGTTGACAAATGTTTGACCATTATTACAAAATACGCATAACTAGATAAATTTAGCCCGCTTAACTAGCATTTTCAATTTCTATTAAGGCTATTGGTAGACGAATAAACAATTCTACTCCGCTATTCAGAAGGAGGCAGATGGTCGCTGTTATCCCAAAAATTTTAAAGCTTTTGATGAAAATTACGGCTGGTCATAGTGTAAACAAGTCATTCTGGCTGCGCACAAGCCATGTCGCCCTTGAAGAAGTACTGCCAAATGCCAAGGTCGAGATCAAATCACTAACACACACGTTTTCTATAGTCAAACTTTTTGAGTACGACAACATTTAGGGCATGATTCTGCTCTCCGAGCTGTCCAGGAAAAGAATCAGATTTATTCAAAAGCATGTCAAGGTTGGCAAGAACGAAGTCGTTGTTGTCATGAGAGTCGACACAGATAAGGGTAAGTTTTATTGGTATCATCGACATTGTCATGCTGTAGCTCGCGTAATCAGCCCAGTCGCTAACTGCTGTCACAGGTTACATTGATTTATCGAAAAGAAGAGTCTCTGCGGAAGACGCCACCAAAGCCAAAGAGAAATACAACAAGTCAAAGGCTGTTCCATCTATTCTGCGTCACGTTGCTGAGAAGCACAAGGTTCCTTTGTTGACCCTTTACGAAACCATTGGCTGGATATTAAGTCAAAAATACGACCACGCCTACGATGTATTCAAGATTGCCATCACCAGTCCTGAAACCGTTTCTGACGATACCACAGCTCCTTCGCAGGTTATCTTAGATGAAGTCAAGACGCAGATAGGCACAAAGCTTACACCAAACCCTACCAAGATCCGTACTGATATCTCCTTTTCTTGTTTCAGTTATAAGGGTATTGAGGCTGTCAAGGCTGCTCTCAAGGCCGGTGAGGCTCTGAAGGGCGAGCAGGTCCCCATTCAGATCAAGCTTGCTGCTACTCCCCTCTTTGTTTTAACCTCTCTCTCCGTTCACAAACAGAAAGCCATTGAGACGCTGACCGAGGCTATTGAGATCATCTAGACTAACATTGAGGCTGCTGGTGGCACTCTCGAGGTTAAGATGGCGCCTTAGGCCGTCACTGAGAATGATGAGGCCAGGCTCGCCAAGCTCGCCATGGAAAAGTCTGATACTGAGACTAGAATGGTTTCGGGTGACGAGTACGACTCCGGTGATGATAATGAGAACTTTAATTAGAGAGGCTAGAAGAGTAGTCGCTATGTATGAACAAAAAAAATGTATATTGTTATTATTAGACCAGAATGGTTTGATATATTGACGAGGGATCTTGTACTATGAATAGCCTTGATGCGGTAGTAAAGTGATTAGACTTTTGTTTCGGTGTAGAGAGAGATGGCGTAGGTGCAGGCAAATAGGGCCAATTTGTTTTTTTAAAATATAAAGGTAAATCTGTGGTGTTTTGGATGTGTCAAGTTAGGGTGTTTTGATAGTATCGGTCATTGACGCTCTTGTTTGTGATTTCACTACATCATCTATTTTTTTGGAGCGCTCAGGCTTAAAGGCCAAGCCAAAAAGCCACAAAAGCATGCTGGGCAAAGCCAACCTTTTTTTGTTTTTTGTATCAAGAAAACATGAAAGTTAAGAAAGGTTCATGTTTCAATGCATTGAGTTGGGTCAGAAGTTACGCCTCCTTCATGAAATTTGTGATATTGAAACAGTCGTTGGTGAATGTGTCATTTATTTTGCAGTGTGTGGGTGGGAAAGTTAAAACACAACGTGACTTTGAAAGGCGAGCAAAAAAAAAGCCTACAGATTTAAAATCAGGGTCTAAATCAATAAAATTGTAATAATAAAAAATGAAATCCAATTAAATATACAGCCTTGATGTAGATGGCTTTAAAACACATACTCAAGATAAACCATTCCCGTGACTCTGTTTGAAGGTATTGTTGAAATTTTATTTGTTTGAAATATGGCTTTTGTTTGTCATCCATATAGAAGAGGCTGTTTTGGTGGATCAATTGTTTCAACTGCCCTGTTTTCGCTGCTGAAAGCACCGCGCTTTGTTCAACCATTTTCTGATTGTGACGCACAAATCAACTGCAAGTTTGGCCTTTCTTTCTCTCTCTTTCAAACCACACCCGCCTTTATTTCCATAGTCACAGATACCCTTGTTTGCATTTCTATTTTGTAACATTGAAATGTAGCAGCTTTTGAATAAATCAATGCCATCAAGTTTTTGTTCATATCAATTCACCCTTTTAAGATCAATCTAAAAAGAAACGGTAACAACAGAAAAACCCCAGAAGCCATTTTTTTCTGTTTATAAAGACCCTTTGCTGCTTCCAGAAAAAGCTGTTTCCATTTGATCTTGTTCATGCTCTTCTTCATTCTTTTTTCTTTATTAAACCGACCTTCTAGCATCAACATTATCAAATTAAGGTACAGTTAATTTTTTTTTACTGTTTCCTGTTGCTAAGTTCATGCAGACACGCTTTTTAAACATACTTGAAAAAAATTCTCTGAATTAAAGATCACTGTTCCAGCTTTGAGTCAACTTGTAAAGCTTGCAGGTGCTGTCACTTAAGTCTATTTAAACGTTTTAATCTCACATAGAGATTTCAATTTTTTTGAAATTCGTTGACCTGGTTTTTTTATCTTTCAAGTTTATTACACATATTTTATAAAAAAAATGACATCCTCTACACCATTTATCCCATTGACACACAACAAGGAGGGTCATTACATCAACAGTACATACCTTTTACACAAACCGTTGGGCACCGGCGCAAGCGGCACCGTCTACCTTGCAACACACTTTATAACCAACAACACGGTTGCTGTCAAGGTCATTGGTAAGCCCTCCCACGACCCGTCGCACCTCATTGAATCGGCGCTCTCGCCCATGTATGCAGCGCCTATTCCAGTCTCTTCCATCCAAGATAATACAGTTGATCCATACTTTCATCACAGTCTCTTGACTGCCTGTCCACAACTTTACAATGAAGTATACTTGCATGCGCAAGTCCATGATCATCCCAATGTGCTTTCTATTATAGAGGTGCTTGATGGCTGTGAGTATCTGTTTGTAGTGCTTGAGTATTGCAATCAAGGCGATCTATTTTCTGCACTTATTGAAAAGGAATGGTACATTGGCGACGAAGATATTGCCAAACACCTTTTCCTACAACTTCTTGATGCTGTTGAATATTGTCACAATCGCTCCATTTTTCATTGTGACCTTAAACCAGAAAATGTTTTGGTGTCAAATGATGGTAAATTGCTGAAAATTGCCGATTTTGGGCTTGCTTCATCATTGCCTATTGGCTATCACTTTGGGCGCGGCTCAAAGTATTATATGGCACCTGAAAACATTGCTGAAAACAAAATATACTGGCAGACAGAACGAGACTCTTTGAATAATAAAGATGATGAGGCAAATTTACCAATTCTGGACTCAAAGTGTCAATGGTCTGTGGTTGCAGGGAAAGTTCCTGGCAACAATAATAGCAACGGTGCCTTACTGAGCAAGGGATACCCGCGCGGGGCGAGCGACGTCTGGTCACTGGGGGTCATTTTACTCAATATAATTTTTGGCCGCAACCCATGGAAAAAGGCATCTTTGGTTGAAGATATTGTGTATAGAGGGTATTTGCTTGATCCCCGCCGGCTCGAGTATGTATTGCCAGTCTCGAGTGAACTGAATGCAATTTTGGCAAGAGTATTTCATCCAGACCCTTATCGCCGCATTAACATTGCTGAACTACGCAAGGGCATTGTTGCGTGTAAGCATTTGACCAGAGTCAACAAATTTGATTTTCCATGGTTTACACCAAGAAAGTCTAGCATTCAATTGCGTCAGCCCAAGACAATGCCAAATCTCAAACGGCCAGTTATTCAAAATATTCAAAAGGCTTCCGTTGAGTATTTCCACAGCCCAGGACTAACAAATGTATCTAGCGGTAATGTTATCATCAACATGTCATCATTTGACTTTTCGTCCACGCTCTCAACGGGCGAAATTCCTGCTATGACACCCAAAAGCACCGTTCAGGTAAAATATCTCTGCGGCATGGTGACACCGGCAACTAGCCCGGCGGTTGAAACAACTCCAGTTGTTGCTATTACTAGTTGCTCTTTATCGCTTTCCTTAGCCAGTGAAGCTGGCGTCTACTACTATGATTCTGTATCATCATCACCCAAGCAGACAAATAAGCTACAAAAGCAAGAAATTACAAGCAAAATATTGGTGGTTTCAAATACATCTGCTACTTCTATTGTTGCTTCTACTACTCCTAAATCTAAGTTTCGGTTTGGTCGCAAGTTGCTTGACAAGATATCAAATCATCGCGGTCGGATCCGGCCGTGTACTAATTCTATCATGCCTTCCAAGGTAATGGTTCATTCAAGTCATAAACATACCTTATCTTCGGCGTCGTCATTTCTCAGCGTTTTCGATGGCAGGAAGAGGAAGCGGCCGGGAAATAAATTAATAAAACTGATCCACTGAGTTACTATTTGTTACATATGAGACTTATATACAAGTAATTTAAAATTTATTATAATATTTTATGATCTATATAACTTTAAACGCAGAATGAATTTAGGATTTATGAATTGTTAGAAAAGGTAACGCAGTAATTATTTATATCTTAGTACTTGTAGTTTATTATTTACAGCATGGGTTGACCTAACCCAAACTCCCAACTTGAATTTTTTTTTTTTTTCTTTTTTTTTTTTTTTGAATCTGATAACAGTTGACATCAATCACCGACTTGTCCATACCTTGCATTTCATACACCTCTACATTTTCCATCATTTACACATCATGGCGACGACGGTCAGCACAAACCAGACAAGAAAGAACGCACTTAGCTCGATTGAGCGTCTGTTCAACCGTAACCTTGGCGTTTCCGCCACGGCCAAGAACCACAAATCACAAACTCTCCCTCCCGCGCCGGCAGCGGTGCACAAGAAAAAGAGTCGCAATGCCACTAGCCGTAAAGCGCGCCTGGCTAAACAACAACGTGAATCGCAGATCGAAGCACAACTGAATCCAGAAGAACAAAAACGCGCCAAGCTATTATCAAGAAGAAAAAATGCGGCGGTGATTACCTCATGGGATAATGCAGCATCTGTGGAAGAATTAAAGGAGAAGATCTTGCAACAGCGGCTGGAGCGTAAGAAGAATATTGCGCTCAAGAAGCCGGAGAATTGGTATGCTTCCAGCAAAGCGGCTTGGATGGACCGGGATCTTACTGTTGCGGTGGATACGAAGGATGCAAAGAAGTCGTGGCCGGGTCTCACGCCGGGCCTTGCGCCCGTGGACTACTTGTCGTCGGACGAGGACGAGGAGTAGAATGGTTGGGAGTTGTGCATGTGATGATCATGTGATTTGGTTTACCCTGACGATGTTTATATAATAGTTGGTGGCTAGATTAACTAATCAAATTGACCAATGATCAGCAATCTTTTATTTTTTTTTTCAGTTTCAGGACACAAAAGTACAAAAACACTTATTGTAAGAGAGAAAAGAATGGATAAAGGGGCATAATTAAAATTTGCGGTAGAGAGAATATGGAGTTCCGTAGAATACAAGCTCCGAAGTTAAATGGTCATCCGGGCATACCTAACGGGGCCGCGACTACTAATCGGGGAGTAAAGTAGTAGTGTCAGAGTTTTGATTTTTTTTACTCTGACCAATCACAGCCACGCAATAACCAATATTTCTCCCAGTGAAAACAAAAAAAAATTGCAAAATTTCGCTGCTCATAACCCACATAACAACTTATTACTGCCATACTACCTTACTTACTTACACATACAAAATTTTTTTGCACGGTTTTTTCCCTTTTTACCCTCCGCCAAAATAAAACCAACAAACCAAATCGCTTGCATTTTTTTTCCTCTTTTTTTCCCTTCCCTTTTTTTTTTCCTTTCCTTCACGAAGAAACCTATCGACGTCACATACATCATTATCATAGCACCATAATATACATAGCCATGCTCAGCCAAATATTGCGTCAATCGGCCGCTAAGCGCGTTGCCGCCACCGCCCCATCAGCCATGCTGCGTTTCTCATCAGTCTCAACAGGCCTGCGATCTCCCTCGCCAACCACGCCGACCCAGGCCAATGTCTCACTCACATCCTTCCCCACGGGAACCGCTGAGGCCATCCCGCCCGCCGGCTTCCGCTTGCACCGCCCGCCCACCTGGGACGAGTCGCATGAAACTGCCCTCGACAAGGCCACCAAGTTCTTTTTGCTGGCTGAAATGTTTCGTGGTATGTACATTGTGCTCGAGCAGTTTTTCCGCTCGCCCTACACGATCTACTACCCCTTTGAGAAGGGACCTATCTCGCCTAGATTCAGAGGTGAGCATGCCCTTCGCCGCTACCCTAGTGGTGAAGAGCGCTGCATTGCTTGTAAGCTGTGTGAAGCCATTTGCCCGGCCTTGGCTATTACCATTGAGGCTGAAGAGCGGGTTGATGGCTCCAGACGTACCACCAAGTACGATATTGATATGACCAAGTGCATCTACTGTGGCTACTGCCAGGAGTCCTGCCCTGTCGATGCCATTGTCGAGACTCCCAATGTTGAGTACTCTACAGAAACCAGAGAAGAATTGCTTTACAATAAGGAAAAATTGTTGGCAAATGGTGATAAATGGGAGCAAGAAATCCAATATGGTCTCGACGCCGACTCTGCCTACCGATAAAAAAAATAAAATAAAAAAAACGCGCGCGTTTGATATATATTTAATTATAATAATCTATCTTTCCTTTATAGAAAAGGTGCGGGTGCAAAGTATTGCGGATCAAAAGGGACCATAATTCATTTTGACCCAGGTCTTATTTTTTTTTATTTTTTTTTCTTGTTGTTGTTGCTGTTGATGTTTTCTCTTTATTACATTATATTTTTTTGCTATATGCTTGATGTCTCCGTCCAATGTCATTTTGCCCTCGTGCGCTCACACATATAGCACCATTGTGGTTTCTTTCGAGATCATATATATGTAAAAGGGTAAATAAAAAATATGTAAAAAAAAAAAAAATTCCATTCGCATATCCATATTCACAGTATAAACTCTGATCTATAACTTGGCAATTTCTCAATATAAAATGATTGGTGTCTAATACTTTATGATATTACCTCCCCCTCGGGTGTAGCAGAAAAGCAAGTCGGGGGAGGTGGTAAACAAAACAGAAGCAAATAAAAATTAGAGTATTTAGAACTATTATTATAGGCCCAAAAGAACGTGCAACCACCAAATAGTTGAACAAGTTAAAAAAAAAAAAACATATATATTTAGATTTATATATATATGAACAAAAGGTAAATAACAATTGCAAATTGTACTAAATCCTTAATTTTTAAATTTCTCCATGCTTGGT
Organism: Geotrichum europaeum; assembly: GCA_030567025.1. Lineage (NCBI taxonomy): Eukaryota > Fungi > Ascomycota > Dipodascomycetes > Dipodascales > Dipodascaceae > Geotrichum > Geotrichum europaeum. The sequence goes on from JAKUCA010000051.1 coordinate 22,422, forward strand.
TTTGGAGTTCTCCCTCCCCCCGGGGGTTCACTAATCCTATGCTTGCTAAGGCCTGTAGACAGAAGAGTTGGTCAAGAGACCGTGTTATGAAACTTTGAATTAAAAAAATGAAAAAGTACATATATACTAAGGTTCATTTCTCAACTTTTTCATGCCTGATCTTGTTCCCTTGCTCACTGGTTTGAAGCGTGCTACTGCTGCTACCAAGTCCCGGTTCATACTTAGGCTGGCTCTATACATGAATATTCAGTTATATATATTGACATAATAATGCTTGACAAAAAAAAAAAAAAAGGACTTATAATATTAAAATGTTCATAAATGCTCCTCCTTCCCACTTCTTTTTTTGTACAGTTAAAAAAACACACACACTCTCTCTCTCTCTCTATCTTTTGCCTGCCTAGCTAGCTGGCGGGGCCTTTTTTTTTAAATATATATATAATTATAATTGTTTTTTTTTGTTTTTATTAGGTCCTGATCACTTATAGAATGCCCCAGGCGTCCTCACAGCCGTGGCAGAACTTGCTACAGGCAACGGATGCAGAGAGTGAGTAGTTTGAAACACCAATCTTGTCATCAACAAACTCATCAGCAAAAGTGTCTCTACCACGGGCCATGGCACCAACAAAGACACATATGCTTTCATCCTCATCCAACTTCTCGACATAATCCTGCACCCGCTGGATCTTGGCGTCAAAACTCAGAGTCACCTTACGGCACTTGGTGGGCAGATGGTCAGTTATCGGGTTCTTGATGACTTTTAGCAGGCGCTCTTCCGAATTAACAGATCGGATCGAAAGCTTGTGGAGTAGCTGCACCATAAGACCAGAGAATCGCTTAAAAGTACGCGGGATTCTGACAGTTGGGTTGATCTCAATCAGCACACCACGCGCAGTCTGAATATACACCTGCAACTTGCCGGCCTTGTTGATGGGTGAATCTAACAGCGTAAGCAGACATTGATGTGTAATATCGGGGCGCGCATCGGCAATGTCGCGACCCATCTTCTTAAGCAGACCCTGGTGGTCGTCACAGTTAAGCAGCACATACTTGTCCATACCGTCGGTCGAAAGCTTATGGGTTTCCAAGCACGCATTAGAAAGAACAACAATCAGGCGCTGTGTATTCTTATCTTGCGAAGTGAGTGTCTTGGGTGCCTGGGGTACAAGCGAGAGTGAGTCCTTCTTAACTTTACCAATAAAGGAGGTGCGCTCTTTAAGGGGATCCACTGTTTTGTTGCTGGCCATTGTTAATGTATGTATTTTTGATAAATGAGCCGTGCCGGATGTATTAGTGAATGAGCGTGTACGGTCTAGGGGGGTTGTTGGTGGTGGTAAAAGTATTTGATAAAGGAAAAGGAAGAAGGAACGTTTTAGAGGAGAGGCCAATGATTTCGAAATTTCCATTAAAAAATTTTTTTGGATTTTTTTTTTCTCGACTTTTTCCCTGCCAACTCCCAACAACAACCCAGCACCACCACTTAATGTGAGAGAAGTTCTGCCCTAGCCCTTGATTATCACGTGTAAATCTTATTTTAACGCCAACCAATTTAATGGTTTTTTAACGACAGAAGGTATACGCGTTCGTTCCCTTGTCGTGTGTGTATATGTCATAAGAGGGTTGTCACAACGGGATCAGCTCCGTTTTTTTTTTTTAAAATACACTGTGAGTTCCTGAACTACATGAAGAATGAGCACATTCGAAGATCTGTCGGACTCTGAGGTCCTGGCCGTGATGGATGAAGATGATGATCTTGAGATTGGTCCGCCAACGATAGCTCAGTCGACCTTCAACGGCAGTACTGCGCAGCCAGTAACGACCCAGAAACCACCACCGCCGCCGCACTATCGACCGCCGGGGCCAGACGTCGCCGCCGTTAAAAATATCAAGTTGCAATTGCAAAAGGCCGAGTCTGCGCGTGATATGTACCGTGGCGAGGTCGCGGTGCTAAGATCCAACATGGAGCGCTCGTCGCAAGCGCATCTAAGCCAGATCAAGACGGTGCGTGAGACCCTCACATTTGAGAAGCAGGAGCAAGAACAGGAATTGGAGAATGTGAAACGTGAATTGGAAGCGTTAAAGTCTGAGCGTGCCTTTTTTCAAAATGATCTTTTAAGTCTACAGCAAAAGAACAAGTCGTTGGAACGTCGGCTTCATGACCAGCAGATCGCAGCAGCGCGTTTAAAACAGCAAAAGCAGCAGCAGCAGCAGCAACAACAACAACAACAACAGAAGGGACAACCGCCAGCACAGGTGCAATCTTCAGTGATAGCAGAAGAGCATAATATCGACGATGACGATGACGATCTATTTGTGGGTGCGCATAACAATAATCACAGCGCTGGGCTACCACCTACCCGTAAGCGGCCACGCCAGAATCTACCGGATTCATTCATGGATGGATTTGTGTTATCTCCTAGTCAGGGTGGTCGCGAAACGGTAAAACGGCCGAGCCGCAAGCCCAATATTCGATTGCTTGACAGTTCGTCTGAGAAATCGTCCAATAAATCTAGTCTTGGCTCCCAGCAGCAGCAGCAACCACAGCATCGTGGACATGATGGAATTACGCATAATAACAATATTGGCAATGAGAGCTTGCCAGGGTTTGATGAGGATGTTGTCATGATTGATGAGATCCAGCCCCAAATGGAGAGCACACGGGTTGGATCTGCGAGCAACTCTCTGCCGCCGCCGCCAGCTGCAGTCCAGATCGTGCGGGTGCCAGTGGTGGACGATGGATGGAAACCTGCCAGTGAGACTGAAAAGATCTTTGAGTTTACTAGTGCTATCCTTGGACACCAAGTCGCCGGGGTGCCCGAGCCAACGCTCGACTTCCTTAGCCGGTTCTGTGTGCAGATTGGTGATACCCCCGGGCGCCGGCCGGTTAACACTATATTACAAGCCGCTCTTCTCCCCACTCGTGCCGATGGCAACGGCGAGAACCGCAGCCTCAATCGTGCCGTCTTCACCTTCACTTTGGAGTGTGTCCGGGTGCTCTATGCGTGCACCGAGGATATTGCTCTTTTGCACGCTGTACCCATGATATTACTCGTTTTGCACCGGGCAGTCGAGTTTGCTCCAAGAGCTATTGCTAAAGCAACCGTGGCGGGTGATTCCTTTGGCGTGGTGGGGTTTATGAATTACCTGGTGTTATACTATACCCGGCAACTTTTTTCTCGCAAGCAGCAACAAGATCATAAACAGTTCCCCGGGGCTGGTTTTAATGATACAGATGGTAACAGTAATAATGGCTCCGACGATGAGAGCGAGGACCAGCCGACGCTAACCTACCACAAGATTTACCTCTACTATACAGTGCTTCATGCTCTTGCTGTGCTTGATCTGATTGCTAGCAGCCACACGGGAACTGACGTGCCCGACGATGAGAATGCTTTTTGGCAAACAGTTTCACACATGTTGTTTGTGGAACTACTTTCGAAGGGAACCACGGTGCCGGCGCCGTTACTTTTGCGTGTGGTCATGCTTGGCGTCTCTTCTATTAGACCCGCTTCTGTTGGTTCGTTGGACTACCTTTTAGTCTCGGGGGAGAACCGGGCGCAGAAACGCGCCAGAATTGAGACTCAGCTTTTTTACGTCATGTCGAACTTGTTGCTGCTTACAACCCCAGCAACGGGCTCCCGTAATAGCAAAAACAGGGAAAATGGCAGCCTTGAATCCACTGCCAAATACCTGTTTTTTGTTGGTATTGATGAGCTTGTGCCGTCAGCACACTACATTCCATTTTCTACCTTTTATCAGCCGTCGCATGCGACAGCGGCGGCCATTACCGCCACTCCTATTACTTCTGCATCCGCTGGCGCCACCACGAATCCTGGCACCGGCGAGCCCCGATACCTCTGGAATCAAGTTTTCCGGCTCCCGCAGCTCGACAGTGCTCTAGTATCATTACAAGCAGCGGCAGTAAAAACAGCTTTACAACGCTGCACACTACAGTTTTTTGCCACAGTACTAAATACGCTTAATCCACGCACAATCTATGGCAATGATTTTATTGTTGCGACCATCATCACCTGCATGACAACCACCCTTGATCGGCTTTATGCGCGGGTGGATAATAGTGGCGACAGCAGTAACGACGGTGACGTACTACTCATCTCGGACTGCGTGAGGCTGCTGCACGGAACCATGCGGCTCTCGCCAGACTATGTGGGGCTAATTGCTGGGCTTCCGGGAGGCACCTCCTATGACCATTTTGTGTCGCTGGTCCGGCTGCAATTTGAAAGCCCTGCTGCCGCTATTATTGCCGCTGATGACGATGACAACGACGAGAGTGACAACGAGGGTAAAGCCAAAGTGCACGGGAAGAGCAACCGAGGACCCGGCAAAGTTGCAATTGGTGCCGACCAGCGCGGACCGGCTGATGATGTGGCCAGGAGCCCCGCGTCAGTTTTTGAAGCAGAAACGTTGCGCAAGGTCCAGGAGCTCCTGGAGAATACCCTAACCGAGGAAGAGGCCAACGAGCTTTATGCGTCGGACCTGTTCTGAGTGCAGTAAAACCTTTGTGTCATATTACTTATCAGGAGCTTTGGCGCGATACTGTTCAAATTGAAAATAGTTCTCCCCCCCCCCTCCCTTTCCCTATGGTTGATGTAATACTTGTAGCTTCAAGTAACACCAACCCAAACCGTTTAATGTAAGTATAAAATAAAACTATTTATTTGATTTAATACACTTGTAACCCGCGTGAACCAACGAAATTTTTTTTGAGTTAACATTTTACAACTAACACAAAATTTATGAAACCCGTCCAAAAAAATTGAAATAAAAAAAAGAAAAAAAAGTAGCAGAAAAATAACACATAAATAACATTAATATTTAATTATGTTCTTAAGCAGAAGCAGCGAACTTTCTGGTGACGGTCTTAAGGTATCTTTGGCGACCAGTACCAGTGGTGTGTCTTCTCTTAGCCTTCTGGCCCCAGTTGTCTATAAAATGTGAGTTAGCCAATGCCATTTCTATTTTTTTTTTAAAAAAAAAAAAGCATGTTATCAAGGATAAAAGTATATCCTGATTTGCATGTGGAGTGATTGAACTTACAAGACCGGGTCTTAGCGGCAGGGTAGCCACAGGAAGCACAGGTGTGCTTTTGGATGTGAAAAGAGCGACGACCACATCTCTTGCAGAGAGTGTGAGACTTGTTGTGACGCTTACCGAAACTGGAGGTACCCTCTGTAAAAAGAAAAAAAATATATTGTTAGCAAACGAGCTTCATGACAAAGTTTTTGATTCAAATAGTCAACATGATGAATAGAACTGATGAAGTAAAAAAAAAAAAAAAAAAATTTTAAAATATCGCACAGTGTTTTTGAATAAGATGAGCTGAATGAGTTTTGAAACAGTATGTCAGTTTTGTTGTCTTTTTTGTAGTGTCTCTAATTATACCGTCGAATCTGCCCATACTTCAGAAACAAAACCGGACCGTGTATGGGACCATGCGGTCCTTCGACTTGATATCTTGCCGTTGTTTGGGGAGGTGAGAAAAAAAAATTATTCAACATCGAAAGCTGTTTTTGACAGAGCACATAAAATCCGTTTCATTTGCGTCGTGATCATAGCATCAAACTCTTAAAACCGTATACCGCATGAGGGGGCCCCTCTTGACAAAATAGTTGACCTGATCCTGCCAGGCCATCCACAAACCGCATGCCTCGTTTGCCCTTCTTTTTTTCCTTTTAAAAACATATCGTTGCCAGTTTCTATTCATCATGTATCGTATATTTCAACATCTCGACGTTGATTTCTCTCTCTTCGCACTTACTAGTCATCTTAATATGCCGTAATAGTTGTTGATACTAGCAACGTGTGTATGAAGGGGAAAAAAGGGAAAAACTTTTCTAAAAAAAAAAAAAAAAAAAGGAAAAGAAAAATTTTGCATGTCATACAAAAATCTCCAAACCCATATAGGGCTAGGGCGGGGAGAGAGGAAAGCGTGGGTTTTTTTTTTTGATTTTTCATTTGGCTGTGGCAGCCTTTTAGCATACTAGCATACATGTATGTTGGCTCGAGATTTTGGTACCTGGGTACGAAACTGGGTTTAATATGGGAGCCACTGGCAACCGTCTATGTAAGTATATTCTGGTCCGATCTGGGGATCCCAGCAATTTTCATTTTGTTTTCTTACAAACTAATTATATAATTTACTTGTATCAAAAACGTTTTTTTTTTTTTATTTCTTCCTTATTAGGAAGGTTATTAAAGTAGTCACAAATAAAACCTTACCCTGAAATATTGAGAGAGATTTGATTTTTTTCGAGGATTTTTTTTGATGTTAATTTTTTTTTGGGCACGGACAAAAAGAGTTAAACGCGCAACACGTCGCGTAATCCCAGTTTGGGTCGCGTTGTTGGCAAAATGACCCAAACGAGAAAGTCCTGAAAATAAAATACAAACGCGAACTCTTTACTCTCTCCGCAATTATGGTGAAATTGATTCATATACTTTTTATTTTTTTTTTTTATATATATAATTTTTCACTTTTTAAACGCGCCACGAGTTTAGAACTGACTGGCAAATTGTCGCGTTACTCTATTTATCTTATTTACATTTATTATTATTATTTTCATTATTATTATTATTATATTTATTTTAATTTATTTTTCCCTTACCTTTTTTTTCCTCAGCACTTATTTCTTGCTTTCTCACTTGTTTCCCTTCCTTCTCCCTTCTAATCCCTCCCTCTCTCTCTTTCACTTCTTCCCCCTTCTTCTTTTTTTTTTTTCCTTCTTTTACTATCCAGGTAGTCTTTTTTGGTATCATATTGGTTTTATCTAGCCCAGGATCCAGTCTTCACAACTGTCAAATACCTTTATTTGTGCCAATTGATCTGATTTCTTTACGCGTTTTATTCTCTTTCATTGTCATACCAACACCAATTGCTTTCTCTTATTGAATAAAAAAAAACGCGTCGATTATTACCAGAAATTTTTTTCTAGTTACAATGGAATCTCCCGTCAATTTCCCTCCATCTTCGCCGCCACGCCGGGCCTCCTCGAGCAACAGTGATGAGAAGGATAGTCCCCGGATCGGGTACACAACACCTCCCGTGCCCAAGATGCACGCGTCAACGTCATCAAACTCGTCGTTACTTCCGGGCTTTGTGCCTTCGTCGCCAGATAGCGTTGACAACGAGCATGGTGGTGGGGTTGATTCACGCAAGCTGGCTGCTTCACTTAAGCACCTGGCGTCACCAACCCCAGACCGCCGACGCGGCGGCGACGCGTTGCTTTCGTCCCCACCCCCCGTGCTGCCCGATGCAAAAATGTTTGTGGCAAGAATGGGCGGTCATATAAAGCTCTACAATGATAATGCCATCTACCCCTCGCCGGCGCCAACCTCTTCGGTCGGGTTCCGCTCGTCGTCGCCTCCACCACCCTCAACGCTCTCTGAACGGGAGGAAGAGGAAGAGGAACTAAAGCAGCAACAGGCCCTGCTGGAGCAGCGTCATAAGGAAAAGAAAATGATGATGGCACCTATTGGCTCTGTTGTTACACCTATCCCCAAAGGAGCGCTTTCTAGCCCCATTGTTGTGTCAATTCCACGCAAGGGCGGAAAAGTGACCGTTGGTCGGTCCTCGAAATCGTGTAACTTTGCCCTTTCTAGCAAAAACAAGCTTGTATCACGCGTGCACGTTGCCATCACGTACATCCCACAGGGGAATCGCGTGCTTTTTGCTTGCATTGGTTGGAATGGTTGTCGTATCACAGTGCCTACACGGTTGGATGAAAATAACCATGAGATTATTTCCGAGGTGGACTCGGACCATTTACTCCCATTTAATGGCCAAACGGATTATATTTTGCCCAAGGGCCAGCACCTTGAAGTCAAATACGTTAAGGGAATCACCATTAATGTGCGTGGTGAGCATGGGCTTGTTAAACTTGTTAATACTGAAAAGAAGCAAGTGGCGGCTAGAGAGCCCCTCAAGGCCATTTCTCAAATTAACCGTCAAGTGTTCCATGACGATGATGTCGAGATGGTCGATGCGCCATTGGTAAAACCTGCCACTGATAAGTCGCGTTCGGTTAACAAGGAGAACAAGACACAGATTGAACCTAAGAAGATTTCCTTAGTAAAGGAGACTGAAAAGGTTTCTGTGGTGGAGAAAGTTGCTGAAAAGAAGCAAGCTCTTAATAAGGTCTCTGATGAGACCCCCAATTTTGAGTTGAAGCGAGAAAAGAAGGTACTGGCCGAGCGCGAGCCCGAGCGCGACAAGAAGAGCGCTTTGGGTCTACCGATGCGGCCGATAGTTGGGCAACATGAAAAAACCTCTGGGGTTGCCGCGGTGGCGGCGGCAGAGCGGGGGGAGCTGCCCAAGCCCCCGCGTGGTAGTAGTACCACCACGACGTATTCCCTGCCCAAACGGCCCGAGTCGCCCAGCAGTAACTTTCCCTTTACTAAACTTCACTCAACGCCGCCGGCGACCACGCCCGTGATTACTTTTAAGCGGCCATTGCCGCCCTCAACCGCAAGTGTTGAGCAACAGCAGCAACTACCTTTGTCACCTTCCGTGGGCCTCGAAGCCTCAGCTGCTAGTACTATCAGCACTACCAGCAACAGCAGCAGCAGTGTCGAGGAATTTTCCGAACCGGCCAAAAAGAAGGCCAAAGTAATCCCCCTAATTGACCTTGAACGTGAGCTGCTAACCGTCGATTTACCCAACCTGGCCAATATCATTTGCAATCATTTAGCCTTTTCGCGCCTAAGTTCGACCCCATTATCAACATTACGCAGTTCCAGCCCTGTCATTGGGGCTTTGTCTAAACCTCTTTTACGATTGATTCTTAAGGATGGGAAAAGAATCCCCTGTGTTGGGGTTATTTATCGACAGGGTAAGGATGCCGCAGGTAAACCGCTTGAGGAGGAATATTATTACATGGCTGAGAATGATACGGACTCGGAACGGCGCTCCATGGTGGAGCAATTGCGTGGACGTGGTGGTGGTCTACGGGCGTGTAGAAAGACGCATAAACAGTATTTTTGGAAGAAACCCTCGAAATAACAAGCAATTTATAATGCTGTTAAGTTTATGTTACATATAATTTGTTTTTTATCTATATTATTTACACTTGCAAACACACTCTATCCCAAGAGAATACAACTTGGAATATACATGTATCATCGCATCGTCAAAGTCATTAATAAGAAAAAGCAGCAAAAAGGGGCTGTTATAATTTACAGAAAACATTCAAGGATCTTTTCATGGACAAGCCCATTGTTGACAAGGTACTTTGAGAGAGACTCGGCCAGCATCACCTGGTCCTTGGGGTCAAGGTTCATAATGGCGGATTGCAAAACAATATCAAGAGCAACGCCATGGGTAGCCACAAAGGTGTCGTAGTAAAGGTAAGAGAAGAATCCCATGAGGAACTGACAGTCAAACCGGTCAACAATACCGCCGTGACCGGGGATAGTGTCACCAAAATCCTTCACCTTGAATGCGCGCTTGAGGCCAGAAGCAAAGAACCCACCAAAGGGCGCAATTAACGAGGCAAAGGTTGAGAGCGCCGTGACATGAAAGTAAATGTCCGGGAAGCTCACAACGTCAGTGCCAAGCATGCCCTGAAGAAACGTGGGCACACGATGATCAGACACAAGGAAAACTGGGTTGGGAGTACAAGTCACGTCGGACCACGCGTGAATACCAATGTCAGACATGGGGCAAATGAAGTAGTAAAAATGACGCGAGAATTTGCAGAAAATGATGCCGCTAATGACGGTGCAGATCCAAGCGCCAAGAAAGCCTTCAAGGGTCTTTTTGGGCGAGATTTTGATTAAAGGCGTTCTACCAAGCGTGATGCCACAAAGGTAAGCAAAAATGTCATTAGTGATGACGAGCGCTGCAGGTACAAAAAACCAAAAAATGCCGGAAAAGATATTGTTGACAATGAAGTTGCCCTGCACAACGACCAGCAATAGAGTCATGTGGGTAATACAAAACTGAGCAAACTGAAAGCGGTAGTGATTTTTTTCAAGCGAGTAGACAAAAAAGATAAAGCCAATGATGTAGAGACAGTAGGAGAGAAAACGGTGGTGGACAGCGAGTGGGAGCAGCAGATTGCCAACTACAACGTGGTGTTTGAAGTAGTAAATAACTGATTCACCCTCGAGGTAGTAGATTGTGGTCGCGAGGAAGTACCAGTTCAGTGAGCGGACCCAAGGTAGTTTCATTTCGCGGGCGGGCTCAGTCGCAAGCATTATAACCTCCTTAAACGCGAAGACCTGGATCAGGCCAACAAGCGCGACCATCCAGATGTGGCCAGCAGTGAGCACTAGGACCATACCTGCAATCATGATCAGGGTCCAGATGGTCCGCACGATGAATGTTTGCTTCTTTTTCTCGTGCTCGGTGGGTTGTGATTTCGCATCTACCATTGTAGTGTTCTTGATGGCCTTTGGCGGGACCGAGGATTCTTGTTTCAGAGCAGCAGTGGCCATTATGTAATAATTAAAATCCAAAAGACGGATATGCAAGATATGTCTGATGAGATTGCGTGTAGAAGGTAGGGGGGTGAGTTAGAGTCGAATCAGTTGGCAAAGAGCGGAGTGAATCAATCAGGGATTAGAAGAAAGTTTGCCCGGGTTGCAATAAATAAAATGAAAAAAAAAAAAAAAAAAAAAAAAAATTTTTAAGGGGAAATGATAATCCTGACAGGGCTGAAACAAACGTGGACAGCAGACACGAGGACAGGGAATGATGTGAGAGAATTGGAGGTTTAAATAGTAAAAAAAGATCAAGTGAAATGAAAAAAAAAAAAAAAAAGGCAGAATGAACAGTTATAAAAAGCTTGGTAGAATAAAAGTTGTTTTAATTGGAGTTGTCATTAATATCCAGTCAACAAAAAAGTAATATGTTCCATATTCGAGATCGAGCAATAGAAGTAGCAAAACCAATAGCAGCAATAGTAACAACAGCAATTGTCCTTTTTATTTTTATTTTCTTGACCTCAAAGTTTCAACCAAACAAATCCAAGGGAATTTATAAAAACATTAGTTGCCGTTTCTTTTAATGCAAACACTATCGGCTCCATTCTTCAGATCAAATCATTCGTCATCCCCAGTGCCCTCTGGCGATTTTGATCGACCATTCTATTCACTGTGAAAGTATTTTTTTTTTTTGTTGTTGGGAGAAACTTTCACATGTCAAACGGTTGTTGCTGTTTCATTATCTGTGAGCACTGCGGACTTGTCCTCGCAACCAAATGAAAAAAAAATGAAAAAAAAGGCATGTGAATGATATTTGCTGCTGGTCTGGCAGTGATAGTCAAGAAATTTAAGAAAGAATACAATCTATAGAAAGCCATGCTGTGTTTTGCGCTGGGTAGCGTTTTCGTGTGGCTATACAAATGAGCCCAAGAGTCGGGACCTGGATAAAATTGCTTAAACAAACAAACTAAACCAAAAATAAAAAAATAAAATTTTCATATCTTCTAAAATTGGAAACCACCTTAAAAAATAAATGAAGTCAAAAAAAATGTGCTCCGTGGGAGGCTCGAACTCTCGACCTTCAGATTACAATTGTAATATGAGACTGACGCTCTACCGACTGAGCTAACGAAGCTATTACAATTTGATATGTAGTTTTGTTTTATTGGTCATAAACATTTGTATTAAAGTTATGCCTAGTTAAAAGTGAAATCACATACTCAAAAAAAACGATGGAAACAAACAACGACATTTTGGCCGATAAGCCTGTTGAAACTCATATTG